>BGPR01002569.1:85178-171360 GCA_013235015.1 Araneus ventricosus | reverse complement strand
TCAGAAAACCTCATCACCTTACTAGAACCAGCGGGAGTGGCCTCCCCTAATCTTTCTCGTATACTCCTAACGCATGTGGAGAAAAAATAAGCTAAAAGGCAGTGAAACGAAGCGTCCCTAACGCAGTGGAGGAGAAAAGCTTGGGAATCGGAAGCTTGGAGGCGAAAGGCGTGGGTAGAAGCGCAAAGGATTAGCACAAGTGAATCGCGCAATAACGGCCTCGCGTCATTGTGTGATCCGGAAAGACAAATAGGCGATTTGAACACCTTTTCTTCGGCCGATTGAAACGAAAATTGGGAACGGATCTACAATTAATGTTAGCAAGCCTCATACCAATTTTTATTTATCAACGCCGTAGGGTTTACGAGTTATAATGTTTAGAAGTTTATACAGACCGACAGACAGTCAACCCTTTGACGGATTTGGCTCAAAATTTGATACAAACCTACATTCCTGATGATAACACTGTGTGCCAAATTTTATCCATTTATCTAATAAAGTTTTTGAGTTATAATGTTCACATGCACGCGGGCAGACAAACTTTCCGTAGACGGATTTTGTCCAAAATTTGATAAAAACCTACAAATTATGTGTAAAGATCACGTACCAAATTTCATCTTCGTAACTCTAATAGTTTTCGAGTTATCGTGTTCACAGACAAACAGACATAATTCCAAAATTGTGTTTTTCGGAATCAGGATCCTTCCTTCCTACAAAGAGAAAGTACTGTAATCATCAAAAAATTCGAACTCGAGATTTTGACGAATCTCCACGTTTTAGACCTCCCGGAGTCCGAAAAACACAATTTTGGAATTATGTCTGTCTGACTCTGAACACGAAAACTCGAAAACTATTAGAGCTACGGAGAAAAAATTTGGTATATGGTCTTTAAACATAATTTGTAGGTCTCTATCAAATTTTGGACAAAATCCGTCTACGGGAAGTCTGCCTGTCTGTCTGTCCGCGGTCATGCGAATACTAGAACTCAAAAACTTGAATAGCTAGATGGATAACACTTGGTACACAGTTTTATCGTCATGAATCTAGGTCCGCATAAAATTTTGAGCCAAATCCGTCAAAGGGTTGACTGTCTGTCGGTCTGTATAATTTACTTTTGAAAAGAATCCGTCATCTCTACGCGCATGCGTACTGGAAGCAATCTTCTGTGCACGCGAAAGCTATGGAGCGAATTACGTCAGTTTGTCATTGAGCCGGCAAGAGCGGAAAATCGGTACGCATCTCTTTGAATTTGATTTTTACTTTCTCGTATACGAAGTATACAAAGAGAAAGTATTGTAATCGTCAAAAAATTCGAACTCGAGATTTTGACGAATCTCCACGTTTTAGACCTCTCTGATTCCGAAAAACATAATTTTGGAATTATGTCTGTCTGTGTGTGTGTCTGTGTGTGTGTCTGTATGTGTGTCTGTGTGTGTGTCTGTGAACACGATAACTCGAAAATTATTAGAGCTACGGGGATGAAATTTGGTATGTGGTCTTTAAACATAATTTGTAGGTTTCTATCAAATTTTGGACAAAATCCGTCAACGGGAAGTCTGTCTGTCTGTATGTTCGGGGTCATGCGAACGCTATAACTCAAAAACTTGAAAAGCCAGATGGATAAAATTTTATACACAGTTTTACCGTCATGAATGTAGGTACGTATAAAATTTTGGGCCAAATCCGTCAAAGGGTTGACTGTCTGTCGGTCTGTATAATCGCATACTTGTTCAGTTTTGAAACAACTCCCTGCGCATGCCTGCTAGTGGCAATGCCTGTGCAAGGAAGGGACGCTCCGAAACTTGGCAGTTTGCCAAAAACAAATTCTTGAGTGATTTTGTAAGGAAGCAAACATTTAGGGAGTCTCGCCAGGTCCTGTTGCGCAAAAGAATGAGCAGAGGATTTGAATTTGTTTTGATCCTTCAAACCACGCGTGGTTCCAACTTTGGTTTACTTGCGACGGAAGTTTATTTGACGCCTTTTATTATTCTAGTTTTCTCTACATGTGTTAGGAGTATACGAGAAAGTTTAGGGGAGACCACTCCCGCTGGTTTACCTAGATATTTTTTTATCACTATAATGAAAAACCTTTTGACAGTCATTGGATTCTGGGTAACAGTAGGTTCGAATTTTTTTAGCCACGCGGGGGAAGGGGAAACGGCACCTTTTTGGGGAAGTATACGAGAAAATTTAGGGTAGAACACTCCCGCTGGTTTTCTTTCTCTTTGTATACTTCGTATAAGAGAAAGTAAAAATAAACATAACTAGAAACTTCGGTAATTTATGTTTACTTTGTTTTCAAACGCAGAACAAACAAGAGATGCAGTCCAAAAGAGCTATTGGTTTCAGATACCCCTATCATTTAATGAATGGTTAATGTTTGGTTTCGCCTTTGTTGCGTAAACAGGTGTGAAACCGAATTTATCTTCGTAATTACAGCTTTCGACACTTAACATTGAAACTTGTGTGTTTGGCGATGAACAGCGTATCAATACTAATTCAACCTTTAGATCTCCAAACAAATCGATTGGTTAAGGCATTTATTATTAACGATCTCATTCATCATGTGGATGTGACATTTAGACGTGCAAGAAAGCTGCTGCCTTGTTTGTTTACGATACATTTTATTCGAGCCTATCTATAGATAGTAAAATAACATAAGACGCAGTTGCCAGTGTTTATAAACAAGCCGTCGTCATTTAATTTAGGCCTGGGAAG
Source organism: Araneus ventricosus (assembly GCA_013235015.1). Classification (NCBI taxonomy): domain Eukaryota; kingdom Metazoa; phylum Arthropoda; class Arachnida; order Araneae; family Araneidae; genus Araneus; species Araneus ventricosus. The sequence goes on along the minus strand of BGPR01002569.1, from coordinate 168,642 downwards.
GATCACGGACTCAAAGATATCAGCACTAATGGTGTGAATTCGGTTTTAAAATTAGATTGATTATGAAAAGTTAAAACAAGTTTGGTTGAGCTTTGCCTACGTACGTATACTTTTCATGCAAAAATATTCTCAGTTATTTATTTAATACTTCCTGCATTACAAAGGAGAACATTCATCATATAATGTTGTAAAAACAATTGCATTTATAATCAGTCCATTGTGATGTTCGTTTATAGAATTATATCTCTTCGAAATAGTTATATTCAGACTTGCTTCAGTTAGCCGTGTCTCTGAAATTTTTTTGTATTATTATGAATTCATTGCTTCCAATACAATGATTCAATTTACCTTCAGAAATATAAGAACTTTCAAAACAAGTGAAACACGAGATTTTGAACTTTGATTTGGCATGGAACCACAAGTTGCTTGGAGCGGTAACGGAAATCTGAAAGATCAATTCGCTTACACAGAATTCAGCCTCATAGCTATGTTTCTAAGATTTTCTGGGATCCATATTTCATCTTCAAGACGACAAAGTTCTTCATGTGCGATTGTATATACAGGAATTGCAGCTTCAATTCTGATTACTTGTTTCATTTTCATAATGACAGAAATTTTATTTTGCGGCGTAACTAATTATGTGGATGCATCTGTAGTTGCTTTTAACGTCTTTGTTCTTATAATATCTTGCATTTTGTGGATTATTGTTTTCAGGAGAAAGCATCTCTTCGTACTACTGGTTGAGGGTTTGATAGACACTCATGTCTCTCTATCTGTAATCTCGAACTCAAACTTACGCAGAAATGTACTAGCGATATGCTGTTACATCTGCTTTATGCCTATCTTGACGTCTTTACCGAACTTGCTTGCAATCCAAGAAGAAAGTTTACAATTCTATCTTCATTGCTATCTCTACGGCTTCGAGCTCCCCGATTTCAGCTATTATGGTAAGGTAGCCATGTTGTTGGTGTTTCTGACTGTGGAAAATTTCGTCCATTTTTTCTTTCCCAATGTTGTAGTTGTCCTAATATTTTTCTTATGTGAATATCAGCATCAAGCGGTTGTGGCATACACCAAAGCATGGCCACGTCAGCTGATGGATGATATGCAAAATGCTAAGAGTGGAAAAATGGTAGAACTGTACTCAAAACTCAGAAAGGATTTCGTTCGTCTGCGTGATCTCACTTCTTTACCTATCCTACTGATCCTCACCCAAAAATTCCTCACTCTTTTCTTTTCTCTCACCGTCTTGCTTTCCAATGGCACCAGAAGAATCTTCATCGAAGTGATAGAATCAACTTTTTTTGCTGCGAATGCCATCTTCGCATTGATACTGATCATTCTGTCCGCTTCCAAAATACAAGAAGAACACAGAAAGATCCGGGAACTCTGCCTGAATGCTTCTTTGAAACTTCGAGAGAAGTCCTCCGATTCGGAATGCCTTTGGCTTCTTGCACTGCTGAAGTCTTTTGTGGAACGAGAAGACATGACCATGACAGCCGCTGGTATCGTGCCACTCAAAAGAAGCCTCTTCCTGAAACTTGGGGCTTCTTTGGTCACCTACGGGGTGATAATTGTTCAGTTGGATAGCACTAAAAAGAACTAAATGTTGGACTTTGAGGAAATGGTTGCAACAACATAAACGTAGAACTAAATGTAACCTAATAAAAGACATCTGGGTGTAAATCGTGTTGTTAAAAAGACATGCATTGCAATAATCAGGAGTGCAGAACAAAATTGAGACAGTAAGTAGTAATGAGGAATTCTGCAAGAAAGTGTACATGGGGTATGGTGGTGGTTCTTATTCCATTTGGACTAGCTTAACTAGATCAAGTCCATATACTTTAGCATTAACAAACAATCAACCAACACGAACAATAACCAAACCCAACAATAACAAAGGATCTATAACAGCCTCATGGACGGATAATCCGGTTCATTGCGGAATTTATTTTTTTTAGGGGGAGGGGGCTTGCTTTGGAATTGTATTTCATGAAAATATAGAATTGTTCCTTTGTCCATAGTCAAAGAATAAGCGTCTAACGTTTTCCTGTGAAAGGCAATACGCTGACTGTAGTTATCTTCATGGAATGGGCCCAACTCATGTATGTTCAATTAGATCGGCACTTTAACTCCTTGCCAGTTTTTCCGGAGCTCAGTTCGTGCATCGAATTATGGCATTTTTGCACTTCTTATCTAAAATTAAGTTCGACGTCATCATTGGAATTGAAAATGACCGGTAATCCGTTAATACCTTAAGTGTACTGTGGACTCTTAATTGAATCAATACGATAACGCATTCTCAAAATAGAAGGGGTTAATTTTATGCTATTTTTTCATTCGATTAACCCCTTTGGGACGGACGCCCGCTGAAAGAAGCGTGCCCACAGGACGGAAGCATTTTCTCCCGCTAAAGCCTAACGCGCATTTCGTAAAAAAAGCGCGTTATATAATAACGCATAAAAAGTGTTCTTTTCATAGAAATGAAATCATTTTTAATATGTGATAAAAGATATCATATTCTATTCATAATAAAAAGTTTAATTAAAATCTTTGATTTTTAATAATAAAAAATAAAAATATAGGTTATTTCACTATAATTGAAAGTACCTAAATTATTATTAGATTATTGAAGCTAAGTATGAATACATAGAAAAAATAAATAAATATTTACATTTAATATTATAAAATACTTCAAGAAAATTTTAATAATTAACACTTCAAAGCCTTATTAAAAATCTTCGATTTTAATACTCCACTAATATGACGGAATTGGAACCGATATATTAGTACTATCCTCTTCTAATTGAAAATCTGAATATTGAGAACCATCTGAAGAACTCTAATAATTTATTGTTTTGTCATTATAATCGTAAAAATCCACAGAAGGGTCATTTAAAAATTTTCATATTCCCTCCTTGGAAAAATAACGCGCTCTTTTACCCATAACTGCAGACATAAAACTGAGAGGCATAGAAACCTTTGACAGAATATCTCCCATAAAATCCCAACCCAAGCGAGACGAGGAATTACAAACGAGCAATCCGAAATGAGTTAAAGAGCTCTTTAACATATGCTTCTCTTTACACTTGCTAAGACGTGTTTCTGTTTATATCCCGAAAATCCAATAATTCTAATCCAATGATTCACAAACACGTGATCAACTACAGTCTGGCCTCGGAGAAAGAAATATTAATGTATGGGACCAATCTTTTGAAAGAAACATGGAATAGTAACGCCATCTGATAGAAAACATTTTGTTCCATAATCCCAACGCACATATGCGGCACTCTGCCCACAGTGTCAATTTCGCCGTAACGCACGGATGCGGCGCTCGGCCTTGTGGGGAATCTAGCTCAAACGCACATATGCGGCGTTCGGCCCTGTGGGGAATCTAGCTCAAACGCACATATGCGGCGTTCGGCGCTGTGGGGAATCTAACTCAAACGCACATATGCGGCGCTCGTCCCGAAGGATCACCATAAATTACAAAACGGGTGAGCGCAGACCGCTACACCTGCGTTTCAGGTAAGCGTTATCAAGTTTAAAATATTCAAAACTCAATCTAGACTTAAATAAAGAGTGAATATTCGGGCTTCAAAAATCAGGTTCATGTAGAACTTAAATGGGTGTTATGAGTGGCTTTGCTCCCCTGATTATGTGTAAAATTTTGCTAATGAGTTCCTAACTATATTACTATAGTGTATTATTTTAGGATGTCATTTGTTATTTAAGTTCTAAATCAATGTATCTGCATTTTCATGCTTTTTTATAGTCACATCTTTGAATCTTAAATAACAGAGTGTGTATTCATTTTTTAACAAATTAGTTATATTCATGAAATGATCCTTTATGACTAAAGGATTTGCACATAACAAACAATGGTTGGAATTTACCACCAGTGAAACATATTTATTACATTGCATATAATGAATGCATTTAGCATGCATTTATTATAATAATTATCACTAGTACACTGTAATTGACCAGTCACTAATTATCATAAACTTCTGTACATCGTGTAGAACCCATTTTGATTGACTGATGGATGTTTGAATAATTATTTACGTAATAAATTTGAATATTTCTGTGGTAGAGATGCGGCTCCAAAAGATGATTTTTTTCCCACAGCGGTCGAGCTTTTTTCTGATAGCATCCTGGAGAGTAAAAAATTCAATTTCTCTCCTCTCGGGGAACTATCTCTGACTTTTCCTCAAAAACTTCAGCATTAACCATCATGAAGAATTATCTTTCACTCTGCTTACTTGCTATTCTAGTAATATTTTCTTATTTCCAATTATCATAGTATTTCCTAACTATAACTAATAAAAAGAATATTAAAAAAAACTTTATTAAGCAAATATCTAAAAACGTGGTTCCACTTGCTCTAAACAACCAGCAGTAATACTCTTCCCTCGACTCTCTCGTATACTGCCACAAAATGGCGTATTGTGTGTATAGCTTCGTGGTACAGGGAAGAGAATCCAGTATGCATTTGGATCTCTTCTCTTCAATAGATTTGGACCAAACTTTGACTCAGATCTACTATTTCGATGGCAAGTCCGCATACTAAAATTTTTTGTGCATAGCTTTGTGGTACAGAGAAGAGAATACAATATGCATTTGGAGCTCTTCTCTTCGATAGATTTGAACCAAACTTTGACACAGATATCGATGGCAAGTCCGCATACTAGGTTTTTGTGCATAGCTTCGTGGTGCAGGGAAGAGAATCCAGTATGCATTTGGATCTCTTCCCTTTAATAGATTTGGACCAAACTTTGACACAGATCTACTATTTCGATGGCAAATCCGCATACTAAAGTTTTTTGTCCATAGCTCTGTGGTACAGAGAAGAGAATACAATATACATTTGAATATCTTCTCTTCGATAGATTTGAACCAAACTTTGACACAGATCTACTATTTCGATGGCAAGTCCGCAGCATACTAAAGTTTTTTTGTGCATAGCTCTGTGGTAAAGGGAAGATAATCCAATATGCATTTGGATCTCTTCTCTTCGATAGATTTGGACCAAACTTTGACACAGGTCTACTATTTCGATGGCAAGTCCGCATGCTAAAGTTTTTTTTTCCATAGCTCTCTGGTACAGAGAAGAGAATACAATATACATTTGGATATCTTCTCTTAGATAGATTTGAACCAAACTTTGACACAGATTTCGATGGCAAGTCCGCATACTAGGTTTTTGTGCATAGCTTCATGGTACAGGGAAGAGAATCAAGTATGCATTTGGATCTCTTACCTTTAATAGATTTGGAACAAATTTTGACACAGATCTACTATTTCGAAGGCAAATCCGCATACTAAAGTTTATCTATCCAGCTCGTTGCGTTTCTGAGTTGTTATATTTACATGAAACGAATAGACAGACACTCTACGCTTTGACGGATTTTGTCCAAAATTTGACGCAGATCTAAAATTTTGGTGTAAAGATGAAAAACTGAAATTCATGTCTCTAGCTTGTTGCGTTATCGCTTTCATATACAGAAGAATAGACAAACGGAGAGTCAACCTTTTGACAGATTTGGTCCAAAATTTGATACCTATAGCGATAAAATGGCCCTGGTGATTTTCCAGATTTCATTCTTCTAGCTCAGTAAGGATGGCGGTTGTTGCGAAAATAACCGGTTTTTGGTTATTCAGGTTTTTTTCACTTCCGGTTTAACCTGTTTTTGAAATAACCTGTTATCGTGGTTTTTTATAAAAAAAAAAACAAACGCCGTTTATAGACAAAAATTTGTATTAATACTGATCTCACAGGAAATCAATCAATTGGCCAATATTTATCTGTTCATAAAGATTCTTTCAGTAATCCGCCATCCAACAGACGCCTCGATGAAGCGGTGGTCGTTGATTGGCCTAAGATGAAGAAATTCAAAGCTTCATAACTCGGTAAATTTTAGTCTAATCGAACCTAAAATCGAGCTTATTTTCCGATCCAGTGTTTTTACCCAGTTAATGGATTTTAAAAAAATAACCGGTTATAACCGGGACAAAAAAATAACCGAAAAAAACGGTTAACCGAAACAAAGAAACTGGTTTTCGGTTAAACCCGGTAGGTTTTTTCCCCATCCCTGTAGCTCAGGTTTGGGGGCCTTCATGAGTTTCTTAATCTGCCTTACCAATTATTTGCAATTTGCATTGGAATAATATACTTGTCTGTAATATAATGCGAATTACAGAACAATAGCCAGCCTCCTGACCATTTACGGCCTTAAGCCAATTAGGAAGGCTGGCTCGGAGTGGCTGTGTAGAACAATAACCTTTAAGATTCTGCTCGTGCGGTTGAATTTCGGCCAAATGCCGAAATTCAATGAGGTCTTTCAGTGCAAAGAGGTTCCCCACCCGTTTTCTAGCTGATTGTGTTTTTGAGATATCCTGTTTATATGCTCATAGGGACACAAATAGACTTATCGTGTAAACAGACAGACGAATACGATTAAAAAATGTGGGGTAATTTACCCAGGGAGGTCTAAAACTTAAAGATTCATCAAAATGTTACGGTTTCAATACTTTCTCACTGTATATGAGAAAATAACCAGTGGTAGACCTCTCCCTTAGACTTTCTCGTATACTCCCAAATAAAGGTGTCATCTCCCCTCGTAAAAATTACAGACCTTCGGCAAGGCCTGAACCGCCACGAGTACTCAGAATTATATTGCCCTCAGATACCGCGACGTACACCGGGAGTAAGATATGCTAAGCGGCCGCCAATACATAATATGGCGCTTTTGTGCATCATAGTATTATGAAGGAATCCGAGTATGCATTCTTCCGCTTGAAACCAAAATTTGATACAGATCTACAATTACGGTTAGAAAACCACATACCAAGCTTCCTTTATCTAAGTCATTGCGTTTTGGAGCTATCGTGTTCACAAGTATGTGATTATACTGACCGACAGACAGTCAACCCGTTCACGGATTGGGTCCAAAGTTTGATACGGATCTAACATTTTGATGATAAAACTATTTTTCAAATTTTATCTATCTAGCTGTTTAAGTTTTTGAATTATCGTGTTCACATGACTACGGACAGACAAACTTCCTTTGGTTGGATTTTGACCAAAATTTGACAGAAATCTACAAATTTGGTATAAATGCCACATACCAAAATTCTTCCATATAGCTCAAACCGTTTTTGAATTATCCTGCTCACAGATAGACAGACATATTTCCAAAACTGTGCTTGCGGACTCGGGGACAGTGGTGCAGTCGCAAAATGAGCAGTGCTGGGACGCTTTAAAAGCAGTGTCGGAAAGCTTTACGCTGGGTTACAAAAATCACGCTATTTTAAGGACGTTCACACAATTTTTTCATATTTATTTCTCGTGAAGATAAGGCAGTGCCGGAACTCCACTCCACCCCTGCTCGGGGAGATCTAAAACGTGGAGATTCATTATCGAATTTTTTGACGATTACAATACTTCTTATTTTTTACTTCGTATACGAGAAAGTAAAAAGGACATTTCTTCTGCGCGCCCTGGTGTACCTACGTAAAATGGCGCCCAGGGCAAATTCCAAAAATTCCGCCTACTCTTTCTTTTGAAATGTGACCCTCATTTTGCTTTCGGAAACTTTATACCGGAGACTGAAAAGATTAAAAGGGCAAATAAACTTAAAAAATAATATATAAAACATTTCTGAGTTTATACGATATTTATTTACGCATTTTTTATATAAAATTTCGTTTTATTTTCTCAGAAAATTTGGTGCATTCTAACTTTCATCCTTTAAATATGGTTCAAGTAAGAAATTCAAAGTTGTTTGTAAGAAATTTTGGGTATATTAGAAAAATATAAATGAAAATACTTGACTCGTACTTGAAAAATAATAAAAAAATGTGTACAAATCTCTTAATCCATTGAAAGAAGCACATGTACGAATAATAATGAAAAAAATTACTTATATTACTTCTTTGTTATATTGTTCTTGTTAATTATTAAAGAAATTGCTTTCATGTATCTTGATTTTAACGCCAATATGGACCGACAATTTTTACTCGCAATTGCAAACTTAATGCGGTCTTTTCTCTCGCCATCTGGGTTTGCGAAATTAAATTTAAAATAAACACTATCGCATTTTCAGCATACAATTATGTAAGTATTCAGTACTAAAAACAATGTAAAGATTGATAAGTAATAGAGCAAACTTATGTCTTCCAAAATTTCTGGAGAGTTCTTACACTACGCCAAAAAATGAAGGTATTTTTTGCGTAATTCAGTCGCACTCTTTGCTGACTGAGAATAGGAATAACACATTTTTGCTAACCATTTATCACCAACTTCCGAAGAAACCGATATCTAATCAGTATGAATCAGGCGTACCGTTAGGAACCTTAAGAAACCCTGCGTTGATATCCGATTCCTAACTATCTTCCCTCATCTCCCACACACCGAGACGCAGATTTGTGTCTCAGTAGGGTGGGAGCTGTAAACGAGCTTTTAATTTCACGATGAGGGTTTTGGTCAACAAATCTCTGAAACATATATTTGTTACTTTGTCGCAGCTTGAAGCTTCTGTAAACTAGCAATGCAAGTTCCACGTGCGGAGAAGAAAACAGGAGAATAGCTTGCGCATGCGCAGAGATTGCTTCCAATACGCAAGTAAAACGAGACGCCCTAAATGTTTGCTTCTTTACAAAATCTCGCCGCCAGAATTGGTTTTTGGCAAACTGCCAAGTTTTCGGAATATCCCTTCTTTGCACAGGCATTTACGCATGCGCATGGAGTTGAACAAGTATGCTATTATACAGACCGACAGACAGTCAGCCCGTTGACGGATTTGACCCAAAATTTTATACGGACCTACATTCATGACGATAAAACAGTGTACCAAATTTTTTCCATCTAGCTATTCAAGTTTTTGAGTCATAGCGTTCGCATGACTTCGGACATATAGAAAGATGGACTTCCCGTAGACGGATTTTGTCCAAAATTTGATAGAAACCTGCAAATCGTGTGTAAAGATCACATACCAAATTTCATCCCCGTAGCTCTAATAGTTTTAGAGTTATCGTGTTCTCAGACAGACACACACACACAGACATAATTCCAAAATTGTGTTTTTCGGACTCAGGGAGGTCTAAAACGTGGAGATTTGTCGAAATCTCGAGTTCGAATTTTTTGACGATTACAATACTTTCTCTTTGTATACTTCGTATACGAGAAAGTAAAAAGGTTGCATTTTCTTAAGATTTTCCCACACTTTGTTGAAACCATTTCAATTTTTAAGATTCTTGGGAATAAAAGCTTTAAAAAAACCTGCTTTTCTTTTAAATGCAACCAAATGCTTCCTTAATTTTGCGCCCAGGACACGTGTCTTACCCTCACTCTAGTTATACCACTGTCTGTGTAAAGCTACAATGTTGCCGTCGTTAAATTCGTAAATGATGTTCCCCAGTGGAATCAAAGAGTTGCGCTCTCTAGAAGAACTCCGCTCGCGGAAATTACGAATAGTAGCGCTAATAGTAATTCTTTAGAGTTTCCATTACCTGTCTTATCACATCCACATATGTGATGGCTAAATAGCTACCTATCGAGGACAAGAATGTGATTATCCCTTAGGTGCTCCAAAAGGGACTGTTCATATTTTCTTTCAACGAGTTAAAAAAGGGCCAAAGCGCTTTTATGTTTCTCTGTCAGTCTTTTGTTTTTCGAGAATGTCTTAAGATTGGGTATTTTAAACACAGGTTTCACACTGAGAGTTCTCCGAAGATGCAACGCATTGTTATAGAATGGATACTGATTACCCAGCCCAGATAGCACGTACGTTTGCAGCAAGTTTGATTTTTACTTGATATTACCTTGTCATGGCAAATTTGACGCGTCAAGCTTGAAGCGAAACTGTGGCAAACTAACAATGCAGAATCGCCACCCTCGCTTGCAAAACGAGTTTCCCACAAGTTCGCCGTGACAACTAGCGCCACCCCTCCTTCCAATGCAAGCTTGCTGTGAGTTTGCAAAACAAGCTTGCTGCAAAGATGATAGCACAATATAAGATATAATTATCTTTGTCTCTGTTTAAAAAAAACATCCGATTTTTAATAGCATCTCCTAGACCGTCCTTCTTTTTATTAATTCAATAAATCAATGATAATTTGTGAAAAACTAACTTTTTTATAAAAAAAAAATTGAAACATTTTCCATCTTTTTACTAAATATAGAACTCGCAGTTTAAAGAAAACTATATCGCCTTTTTCTTAATGTTCAAATTTTAACGTTTATAAACAAAATTAAACCTAAAAAACAGTCAATGTTTGTTGAAAAATAATAGCTTACATTTTGTCCCATTTAAAAAGTAATTACTTTTGAATCCTAATTTCATAATTTATTCTACTAGCAAAACGTAGTTACCCAGATAGCAATTTTAGTTTGCAGCAAATTTGAAGCAGACTTACACTGCAAATCTGCAGGCTTTCTGCAAATTTGTCACGACAAGTGTGAAACAAGCTTGCAGCAAGTTAACGCAAGCCTCGAAGTCACCATAGGACGAACTTGCAGCAAGTTTGCATTGCAAATTAGAGCAAAAACAGAGTACGAACACAACCCAGGATAGAGCTCGCGACCTAGCGCTCGGGAAGCGGGCGCTCTAACCATTCGGCCAGTTAAACTCTGAGAGGAGAAGATAGATTTCGCTAATACATATTCGATTCGATTCGCATACGATTTATTTTAAACTATTTTCTTGATTTCGTTAATTTTTTGAGTTGCGAATATGATTTGAAGTCAAAGAGAGAGCGATTTTCGCTAATAACTACGTTTTGTTAGTAGAATAAATTATGAAATTAGAGTTCAAAAGTAATTACTTTAAAAAGGGACAAAATGTATAAGTTTATTTTTCAACAAATATTGACTGTTTTTTCGGTTTAATTTTATTTATAAACGCTAAAATTTCAACATTCAGAAAAAGGCGATATAGTTTTCTTTAAAGTGAGAATACTATATTTAGTAAAAAGATGGAAACTGTTTCAAAATTTTTTTTTTATAAAAAAGTTAGTTTTTTTACATTGATTATTATCATTATTGATTATTAATTATCATTGATTTATTGAATTAATAAAAAGAAGGATGGTCTAGGAGATGCTTTAAAAAAATAGGATGTTTTTTTTTTAAACAGAGACAAAGATAATTATCTCTTTGTGCTATCTTTGCATCACGCTTGTTTTGCAAATTTGCTGCAAGCTTTGCAATGCAAGCGAGGTGGCGCTATTTGTCACGGCGAAATTGTAGCAAATGGGTTTTGCAAGAGAGGGTAGCACTAGTTGTCACGGTGAACTTGCCACAAGTTCGTTTCAAGTTTGAAGCGTCAAATTTGGTATGACAAGGCAATATCAAGTCAAAATCAAACTTGCTGCAAACTTACGTGCTATCTGGGTATGAGCTAAAATCCCCCTCTCTTTGCTTCAAATCATATATACTCAACTCAAAATTTTAAAAAATTATGAAAACAGTTTAAAATAAATCGTATAGATGAAGATGTATTAGCGCAATCTATCTTCTCCTCTCAGAGTCTAGCTGGCCGAGTGGTTAGAGCGAGAGGCTTAGGAAGCAGTAGGTCGCGGGTTCTAATCCGAAGTTGTGTTCGTACTCTGTTTTTGCTATGTTTGAAATTAGTTTGACGTGGCAAGTTTGCACTCTTGTCGTGTCAGCCTTGCAGATTTGCCGTGCAAGCTTGCTGCAAACTAAAATTGCTATCTGGGTTTGCAGCAAGCTTGTTTTGCAAACTCACAGCAAGCTTGCATTGCAAGGAGGGATGGTGCTAGTTGTCACGCCTAACTTGTGGCAAATTCGTTTTGCAAGCTAGGGTTGCGATTCTGCATTGTTAATTTGCCACAGATTCGCTTCAAGCTTGACGCGTCAAATTTGCCATGGCAAGGTAATATCAAGTAAAAATCAAACCTCCTGCAAACATACGTCCTATCTGGGTAGTTCCTCGAACGCATTAAAAAGAATCATGCAAATACTGCTTTAGCACGTTATTCGTCATGATTCACGCCTGATATTCGAACCATCTATCTAATTAAATGACCCTTTCTCTGCACTCTATCTCTTAACTTGCAGTAGAGAAGGGTTAATCTAATTTGACTTCAAGTATGAATCATATTTGATTCACTGGGCGATTGAGGATTAAACTCACAAAGTATAATTCAAATTTGGAATTACAAATATCGAATCAAATTTTTAAGTTAAAGAGGGTAGGTTCGTCAAATAATTCCGGCAATTCCTCGAACCTCAAAAAAAAAAAAAAAAAAAAAAAAAGAAAGAATAAACGAGGTTCCAAAAAGCTACAAGCACATGGCACTTTTTCAATGTTACTAATGAACCGTCATTATTATCTATTTAAAAAATCCCCCCAAACCATGAAAAATTCAAAATATTCTTATTTTATGATGCGGAATTCCTTCTACAGGAGAAAAAAACCCCTCTAGAAAGGAAGAAGGGGGATTCATAAAGCGTGTACTATTACAGATATAAATATTGGATAAGCGAAAGGGGGAAAATACAAGGTTATTCAAAACAACTGTATCGATTACAAATGGCTATAACTTCCGTGCAAACAAAGATAGGTAGAAAACCCAATACAGAAGAAAGCTTAAAAGTTTTGTATGCGTTCGTAATAATTATTTTGTGTAACTTCCCTTGGTAACATGGGCAACATCTATGCGATAGTCCAGTTTACTACCATGTGAAATATTCTCTATGCATATCGTCGCTTAACAAGCAACGCCATCTATCTCAGTTTTTTTGAAATTTTAAAGAGGAAGAAAATATGCAAACTTTTTTTTATGAAACATAGAATATTTTTCACATTAAGAATATGCGTTCTTATGTTTATATCGGATGTTAAAAAAAATTCAGAAATATTCATTATTGGCTACGAAAAATTGAGTATTTTCTTACTTTGAAATTTCAAAAAGAAAAAAGGTAGGTGGTTTTGCTTGTTAAACAACATCTTCATTTCGTTCACATTTGCACGCAAGGGAGGCGTTAAGACAGAGTTTACAACACATTTCAATGAAATGAAGTTGCTGACGTAGCCACATAAATGAATGCGGCAATATTCATACATCTTTACGATATTGCGCTTTATTCAGAATATCGTTGCAACATCGTGGAGATATCGTAGAATATCTTGTGCTAATCGGGAAGTTTTCTAGTATGAAGTGCACTAACGCACGGATGTTGCCCGCGTGAAGTCACATAGGGCAGTTATTTAGGCATCCAAACAGAACTTAAGCTTTTCTTCTGTATTGACTTTTCCTATCTGTTTGCATGGCAGTTACAGCCATTTGTAATCGGTGCAACTGTTTTGAATAACCCTGCACATTTAGGGATGCGAAAAACCTACCGGCTTTTTTTGGTTATTTTTTTGTCAAAGCTATTTTTTTAAAACCATTAACCAGGCAAAATAAAAAAAAATAAAAAAATGGATCTGAAGATAGGCTCGAATTTAGGTTCGATTAAACTAAAATTTACCAAGTTATGAAGCTTGGAATTTCTTCATCTCAGGCCAATCAACGACAGCCACTTCCTCGAGGCGTCTATAGGTTTGCGGATTACTGAGTCTTTATGAACAGATAAATATTGAACAATGGATTGATTTCCAATAAAAGCAATATTAATAAAAAAATTTGTCTACAAACGGTGTTCGTTTTATGAAAAAAACAATTATTTTGAAAAGTTATAACCGCCAGGTTAAACCGGAGGTGGAAAAAGCCTGAATAACAGAAAACCGGTTCCTTTCACAATAACCGCGATCCCTACTGAACAACTGCATAAAAAAGTGTAGCCCTATTATCAAAAATAAGTTCTGTTAGCAGACACAGAGAGGTGATATGGCAGTCAAGGAATAGTACTCACATCTGGTATTAAAAAGTGAAATAAACGCTGATGATGTTTTACATTCACGGTACCACTTAAGACTGGTGCCCCACAGGAGTTACATGTAAGGTTACCAGGATTTTTTTAGTTGAAATCCGGTCACACCGGAGGAAGGGGGTCAAAGTATAGCAAAAAATTCTGCCTACGACCCTCTTTCCATAACACTGGCACACAGTTTGAGGAAGTGAAAAGAAATTTAAGAAGTCAGAATGCAAAGAATACACAATCTTTATTAATGTTTGGTAATTCAAAATTATAGTAATGAAATATAGTATTTAAACAAAACAGCCAAAGACTTTGATTTTCAGTTTGAACTTGGGTATGGGTTTGGGTAAGGGGGGCTCATCCACTTTCTCATCAAAAATGAAATTAAACAGTATAAACAATGAATTTTCTTTCATTGGCAGAATGTCAGCTTTTCCTCAATTACAACCAAATTTCTCTCTCGCTGCATAAATCTGGATGCTTTGAAGATCCAAACACTTGTATGGATGCGAGCTTGGTTTAGTAATATTAACATCCCATTTTGAAGCAACACAAGGGCTATTTTGGGACAAACCTCGTAATTTTGAACCACAGTCAGATGACGAGGACACCTCATCTGGCACCCCCTCTCCAAACATCCACACCTTACCAGCGGGAGGGTGTATGATCCCCTATGTATGATTTAACGTGTAACAGGCCCAATACACACCGAATCTTCAGTGGAATAGAGTTTCGAACCTGGAACCCTCCACCTCCAAGGCCGACACCTTACCACTAGGCCACCGCGGCCTAATAGGACCTTGAAATCCGGATGTATGGTAACCCTAGTTATACGCCACTGGTCCTTCATCCCTATTGCTATGCCACTGGTTGCAATCAGTTATATACGTGGCCAGATGACCGAGAGAGAAGGTATGATCCTCCACTTCTTGTTGTAGAGGTAGCCCTACAAGTGAAATTTGAATTAATAAAAAAAGTTTTTATAGGTGCATTAAAAACGACCATTACCAAATCTTTTCTTACACAAAATAGAGTAATCAGTAGTAGGTTCATATATTCATTTTAATGAATATTTCTCGAATGGACATATATCCTAATTAAAAAGAATAATAATCCTGTCGGCAAATCAGAAGGCGAAAGTAGATTCCTTTTGTTGGAAGATATGAAGAAAAGAAAATTTCAACTTCATAAGGGCTGAAGCTATAGTGATGAAAGAGGCCCCAACTTCATGAGAGTCCTAACGAGATGCCACAAGCAATGCTGAGGTTCAAAATCAGCTGAAGTTGAGTGTTGAAAAATAACTTTTCAACTCCTAAGGGATTGTGGCTATCGAGAAACTTTTAAGAACAAAAGTTGTTCGTTATGATGAGGTGATGATTTGCCTAAATGGAATTATCTTTCTATCTTCAAGAGTAAGGGAGTTATGAAAAAATGAATAATTTTACCTTTCCAAATTTTCACCTCTTTGAGCTGGATGGCACATTTCACAAACTCGAATGAGATTTTCATCATCCCTACAACAAATCCCTTGCAGGTTCAAATCGAATCAAACTTAATCAATCAAAATAATAGCTTAATCAAAATTAAAGTATCATGTTCACAATATAACAAGGGCAGAAGATACTATATATCACATAGACAAAGGATTATTTATTTAAACAAGGGGAAGTTTCAGGTTCTGGGAACAATAATTGAAGAAACTGCAAAAGTTTTCCTAAAGTCATGCCATCAGAACCATTGCAAGAGGTAGTCTTCCTGTAAGAAATTCATCAGTGAACACACAAGAGATACAAAAATTAAAATAACTTTTTCCTTTTTGACATGACTTCATCTTTCAAGCCATTCTATGTACTGTATTGTAAGGAAGTTCGAATAATGTAAAATTTTATTCTGCTCAATTTTTGGAATTATATTAGTATTACTCACTGCAGCACTTGATTAAAAAAAATCACACTGGACTGACGTGCAAAGTTCCTTACGCTCCTATATTTGCTCCAAAAAATGTTTTAAGGACAGAGGGATGGCAGTTAATAATTAAACTTTTTGTAATTATGAATTTCTTTCACTGCAAATGCAAAATTTTTAAATACTACCAAAATGAATAGATGGCAGCAGGAGACAAGGTTTCCTCTAAATGACAAAGCTTCAAACACTATGAACCAAGAGCTATAGTTGCTGGAAGAGGCAAAATGATGAAAATGAAATATGATTAAAATTTTCTTTTTATGACAGTAAAATATCACAAGAAATAAATCCTAAATTCCTTCCCCAATAAATCATTGCCCCTAAATGCAGTGAAGCAGAACCTCGATTATCCGACGTAATTGGGACTGAACCTACATTGGATAATCAAAATAATAATCTAGTTTAATATGTAACATCAATATCGAACTCCTATTATGACTATTTAAACTGCTAAATAAATATCTAAATTCAAATTATACATGAAAATTTATTTTGAAACAAAAAACTTACAATGATTTAAATGCAAGCTTCATCTGGCGTAAATTGGTCACCCTTTGTCGTGCAGTTCTGTCACGAAGTTTTCTTAAAAGCATATGGCATTGATTTTTCCTTCCCCTTTTGAAATTCTATAGCTGTGAAAATTTTTGTTTGTGAAAAGATGACAAAAGAGGTTTTGTTCCCTGTGCTTGCTTACAATCAGAGGGTGTAATAGCATTCGATTGTTGTGGCACTTGGCAATACAGCATTCCAAATGGGTAGTGTTTTTGTTTAGAACAGGGACGTGTGCACAAGGGATGGCGGGAGAGCTAATTTCAAAGGAATTCTAAGAAAGAGGAACCAAGATATTTATCTGTACTCGTAGTTCGGAAAGAACGCTTGCATACACAAGGAATGTGAAAGTAAAAATAAAAAAAAGCTTTACAAAAAAATGGACTTTGGTTAACAGAATGTGTCATTTAAAAGAGTTTCGGATAATAGACGCCGAAAAAAATAATCAGGAAACCGACATCGGTTAATGGAGAGTTCAGGTTAAACAAGGGTTGGATAATGAAGGTTCTGCTGTATTCCATGCTAACTCATTTCCTTCAAAATAACCTTAAATAGAAGTAGAGTTAAAGTTTCAATTTCACTTGTTTTCATCTATCTTTGGCATAATTACTCAACACAAAAACAATAGAATAGAATAAAAATTAAATATATACCACTTTCAATGCAAAACAATTTACTCTTCCTATTTACAAAAAAAATTATTAAATCATATCATATCCGTTTGTTTTATATAAGTGTTATGATTTGGGAGCTTTCTCTTCTTTTTTAAATTTTTTGAATTTGAATTATAATAAATAAATACATTTACTATTTTTTGAGATCCACTTGAGTTTTTTTAAAAAAAGACATTTTTTAAGGAATAAAGCATCAATTACTGAACATTACAATAATTTTATATTTAATCACGTAGCAAAAACCACAGAAAAAAGAACTGAACAAATTTTTTTTTCTGAATAAAGCAAAAATATTCTTAATTGTGATTTAACAAAAATGTCAGTATTCTTTATTGGTTTTTGAAATAACGAAGGGTATTTCTTTATTGATATTATACACTTTTTTAAACAAAAATATTTTTTTCAATAAATATACAATATTTCTTCAAAGGGGATTCGTTCAAGATTCTGTACATCTTGACGGAGTGTTATCTTGCTAAAAACTAATTGTTCAACCCTAGAAAAGAAAAACAACATTTTACTAATACTGAAATTCAGTTTTAATCTTCTCACCTTTGAAATGAATTCACAAATAATGAATCAATAAGAAATAATTACTTAAAAGTATCTGAGCTTTGTGTTAGATTCTAATGTAATAAATATATAATGGTTTTAAATTTACTGAAAACAGCAATTCATTGAGTCTGAAATTAACTGAACTTATTCCAGCTTTCAACAATTAATCACTGAATGAACCAATAACTACATAATAGATTAGTTTTTTTTGGGGTTTCATGGCACAATGGACATTCTGCATTAATAACTTTGCATACCAGATACTAGAGTTTATTAGAACTAGTATATATTTTTTAAATGAATATCCTGAACTGATTGTTCCTAAATTCTGTTTCAGTTCTGTGTTTAATACGTATTTATCCTATAATTGCATTTTTTGTTTTTTACATAATGCAATAAAACAAATCCTTAACAAAATATTTTAAATAAAGTACAAATCATGTTCTTGTTGCATGAAGAGAAAAGGGGAAAGAGGAAGGGAAGCATTTAAATGTCCAAAAGAGAAATCAAAATTTTTTTTTCAAAAATAATTTTCTGTTTTGAAACAGCTACTGAGTTTAAAAACAAGCAACTGAATATTAACTGCACCTCAAAATAAATTGATATAAATTTATTTCAATTTAAATTCCTATATAGTTTTTCCAGCATTATGATGCATGTTATTTAATGTAGTATTGTGTTTGTAAAATGGAAATTGTAAATACTAGAATTTATTTAAGTTGTCATGTCATTATTATTATGAAAAATTACAAAAATCTTAATTATTATTAAGCTTTGTAATGATTTATGTCACACAATTGATTTGCTTTATGTTTATAAAAGTAACATAAAACAGTTTTCACCTTCCTCTCAATATATTTTTTTAAATGCACCTGTTGAAAAAGAAAATATATTTAGAAGGAAAGAAAGAAAGAAAAGGGAACACATTAATTTACCTTAATAAGAAACTCAAAATTAATTTTTTAATTTCCATTTCAAAATAAGAGATCTCCAAATAAACTTGCAGACGCTGAAAAAGTTTTCATATGACAACAGGCAATAAATGTACAGCAAAATCTTACAAACTGATTAAATACATAATTTACTGAACATCAGCAAAAATTACAACTAAGTCAAGAAAAAAGCATTTGTTTCCAACAAACTCAAAATTTCAAATGCTTTAATACAATTTCTAGAAGTAAAATATACAAAAAAAAAGATGTAATTCATGTACAACTTTATATAAAATTCAACAACGAATTAAGATTTATGCCAAAAATATGAGTGGAATTTACTCAAATTGTTCTTTGAATACATCGTGTCATCTGCCACATCACAGTATCATTCATTCAACCCTTAAAAAAAAAGGCAAGCATCTAAACACAGCAGGTAACAAATACAGCATTCTTGAAAAATTGAGCACAAATTTTCAAAATGGTGAACTATAATAAACAATAAGGTATTAAAAAAGTAACTTTCCATTCAAAATTTTCAATTTGGTCTACTTTGTAAATTGAAAGCATATCAAGATATTATTTAGATAAGATTCATTTACAGCATTTTACAATATACAGTATATGAACATAGATTAATTATAATAATGCAAATTGAATACATAAATAATATATACATACACAAGTAACTCAATTACAGAAAGTTTTATTGAAAAGCAATGCAGAAAAATACATAAATTTTGAACTAAAGAGTCAGAAATAATAATAATCAAAATACTACAAAATATGTGATTTTGTGAACAATTTTCTGAATAACCCCCGACTTTAATTAATTGATAGTAAATTCTCTTTTGCAGAAAAACCATATAAGAATTTACTTATGTTGAAAATAAAAAACTTAGAAATTTCATTGCAAATATGCTAACATTAGAAACATAATGGTGTAAAATGTTCCATTAAAAAATTACTTAGGATGTGAATGTAATTACACTTTATTAGCACTTCAATTCATAACAACAAACCTTGTTTTAATACATCGATCTTAGGAGTTATTTAAGTACAAATTATAGTTCAAGTTGAAACAACTAAATAAAACCCACCTCTTTTTACTAATGAAATATAACTTCTTAATATTACAAGAATTTTTTTAAAAAAAGTATTACATACATTACATACAGTAATACATATTACTTGCATACATTCACTAGTACAGTAAGATTAGTATTCATTTCTGACGAGGTATGTGAAGAAACTGAAGAGAAACTACTAGAAGGCTCTGATTGTAGAAAAACACTTCTCAGAAATAGCAGCTAGTCTCACAAGAGAAACAAGGGTCATGACAGTGAAGATGCGACATATACTCTACTTGATCTTTCTTGAAAGTTTAGGCCTTTTGAACTAAGATGAATGCTTCCGAACAAGGAGATATTGCTTTAATTACAGAGGATGAAAATGCCTCATTTATATACCACAGAGCAAGAAAAGTTCTTTTTAAAAAATTAAAATAACTTAATGATACAATATATATTTATCTACTACTTTGATATCTGTTCTTTATTGAAATTCTTAGTGAAGTCCAAATTTTCAAAGAATAAGAATGCTCATAAATTGATGAAATGTATTAGGGATGTAATGAATATTCGGCAACTATTCGGTATTCAGCCAAATAGTTCCAGGATAATGACTTTTTTAAAATGTGCTTTTAAATAAAATTTAATGAAGAATATTGTACAGATTTACATTTCAGTACATTTATTATAAAAAAAAAAATCTCCTGGCATTTATTCAATTTTAAGTAAATTTGATGTATTTAATAATGATGCATATCATTTATCATTGTAAAGCCTGAAATTATGATACAAGAACAATAAATTATCACTTTCAGGAAGAAGTATGACCCGTTTCGTTTATATATTACCAGATTCAGAAAATAAATGCTTAGGTGAAAAAGGAAAATGGAGGCCTTTCTAGGAGGGTGCCATTTTTTTTCCTTTTTCTCTTGACCGAATTGGATTGGCAATTTTTCTAGTCCATCTCCTGATGGCAATTTTGTTTTTTAAGCAGCTTGAAATGAAGGCCATTTGTTTTGTGATAATCTTGATCTAATAATTTTTGAACCCGGCACAAGCTAGGAACTCGGTTCTGGAGCATACGTCGGAGACACACTCTTCATCCTTAAATGGTTGGGTGACTGGAAAAAAGATAACATTCCAGTGGAATCTTACCCCTTTTTTCCAATCACACACTCAAATGTTCACTATATATTGTGCTTACAGGAGCTGAAGTCTATTATCTTAATTTGCAAATCTTGGACATTTTCCCCACCAATTAATTGGACAATCCATCTCAGCTATTAGAAGTTCATCAAAATGGCAATTTACTTCAAATAATTTTAATTTATTCACTTATTTTTTTATTGCATTTGTCATTGTCATGTTCTGAAATGATGACTAATTTATTTCTGTGAAGCAATCCCAAAATGAAGAGGGTTTCTCATCTCAAATGATCGGAATTAAAAATATTACAAAAATGCATCAAGATGTTAATATTTTTTTTGTACTAATAATTAATAATCAGTTTTACTAATCTTTACTTTTTTTTTATTTAAAATTTAAAAAATATTTTATTTACAATCTAAAGTGTAATGTTTTTAAAAAGTGGATATTTGGTATTCGGCTAAATCACTACTCGTTACATCCCTAAAATGCATCCTTTAGTACTAGTTACAAAATATATATTTATATGAAATATTTTTGGAGTTGCTGATGACTCTATTATGGTAAATTACGATACTTTGTATTTAAAAATATGCAATTAAACATCAAGAATACAAGGCAAATGAAAAGACTTTAGAGTTTATCAAAAAGCAAGAAACAAATCAAATTTCAAAAAATAAACAAAAAAAAAGTGCTGTTTAAAGATGAAAATTATAAAATTTAATCACTAAATAATAAAATGTATCACAGTTTAAAATATTATAAAACAGCATTTTACACATTTTTATAAACTTTAATGGCAAACATTCGTTATAATTCTTGAAAATAAAATATCCAGTTTTAATTCAAACTATAAGATGTCGAAAAATTTTTTAATGCAATTATAAAGAGAAATTCAGGATTGATGAAAGCCTGAATCCACTTTTATGGGTTCAGGCTTAAATTGCTATTAAGGCTGAAATGAAAAAAATTAATGATTAAAGATAAACATGCAGATTTCATTAATGTTAAGGGGGAAAATGTAGTTAATGTAATTTAAAATATTGGTTTCAAAAAAAACTTTAAGAGCATTATGAATTTCTTTATGAAATATTCACAGTAATTTTACACAACAATCAAAATAATGCCATCATATTCTTCTACTCTTCGGAAGTTACAGAATATAAATTATAGTGCATTGATAAAAATATAATTAGGGAATCTATTGAATTTTAGTAAAAATTATTTAAAGAGTTTATTTAATTTAAAGTAATTTCTGTCCAATGGTAACAAACTTGAAAGAAAAAGAGATTTAAGAATTATTGTAACAGCATTTTTTATCGTATGAATGAATTCAGAACATTGTTTTAGAAAACACTTTCATAAAAATTATTCAAATGATCAACATAAAATGACATTTTAAAAAAAATTATAATTTTATTTGCATATAATGTAGTTATTCGAGCATTTATAGAGATTATTATCAATGGATTACATAACAATAACTGGTATACTTTTCCATTAACGCAACAACAGCCAAATATACTAAGTGCGGTAATTTCACAGTTCAAGATATGCCAATCAAAAGGTAAACAAACATAAAACCTTCATTAATTTGCTACTTTCATTTCCATTGAAGACTTCTTTCCCAACAACTTTTATGCTAGGCATCAACTACTGCTGTGATAATGGTAAAGTACTTCACTCGTAATAGCATGCTAATGTACATCAAATAAATACAGAATATACATATTCAGGAGGCATCATATATAAACAACATTGAGCATTTGGCTAATTCAGGATATCCTTGGCTGGTTTTATTCCAAAATCATGCTAGCTAATTTATAATGCTAAGCAAGTTAATAATTCAAAAATAAAAAAATCTAAAACTGCACTATTTTAATTCGTTTCAATCATTTAAATACTACACCTGGTAAAATGTACTATGAATTTAAAAAAAATTACTGATATTAAATTATAAATAGAAAAACCAATTAACAGAAAAAGCCCTTTCAGTAATTTAATCTTCATATATAATTCATTCAGATAAATTTCTAAAATTTTCTTCAATTTACTTCGTACAAGTTTTGAGGGTCAATTTCTATTCATCATCAATAGCAAATTTTTATACATTTGCAATATAATAACACATGATTTCTCTATTTTTCTCTCTCTATTGTAAACCAATTTAAATTACAATATTGTTCATTTGGCAATCCTCACAATGAGAAGCCTCCCCAACAAACATAACATTATGTACAACAGATGTTAGCAAAATGCTAATGTTGTCTGAAAAAACAATTACAATGTGTATTCAACAATTTTGTAAAAAATAATAAAATAAAGGTACTATATCATTCAGTCAATAGAAAAAAAAAATCTGATTTTCAGAACATAATTTCATATAAGTCAGATTTCGACAGTTAAATGACAGAAAATATGAAAAAAATTTATTTGTGAACATCACAAATGAATGATAAAACTTGGACAAGACTTCAATTAATAATAAAAATAAAATGCATTGCAAATATTGCTAAAAGTTTTTTCAGTAATTTAAAAGTTTACAAAATATAATTTTACTTAGCAGAAGCAAATATGCTGACTGTCATTTCGAGAAGCATCTTTTATATAAAATATTTAAATGGCAACAGTTAATACAGTGGATGACTGATTTTTGAACATAAATACTTTTGTGAATTTAATATTCAGACAATAAACACCTTGCAGAAATACAATGTGCGAGTAAGATTTGTAGAATTGAATCTTACTGCCATCTGTTAATGTTGCCAGGAGAAAAGAAAAGATGAAAGTGAGATCCCAAAAGGTTGGCAAGAGTAGCAATACATAAACAGAGTAAGCCAGGTAAACAGAAATCAAGACAAAATTGAAGGCAAGGTTTTTTAAACATCTATGAAGGAGTGACAATCCTAAATGTATGTTCTCAAATTCTGAAACCCTGTGCTTTTGCACATGCATAGTTATTCTTACTAAAATACAGGAAAAGTAAAGAATGGAAGGGGAGATGTTTACATTTTACTTAGCGTGACCAAACAAAGAACTCCAGAAATGCATTCATCTTACTCATTGCCTGTCACCCCTTTCCAGAGTAAAATCTTCCAAAAGTGATAGTCTTGGGACATTGAAACGCTATATACAATTGCATACATTATCCTTTCGTGTACCATATAGATGATTTTTATTTTCTGAATTGTTTTATGAGGTATTCTGATCATTTTACTAAAATATTTTATAATTTTGAAGTCTTAAATAGATGTAGCATTAAAAGCTGCACTTACCATTAAAAACCAAGATAACTGTTATTATATATAAATAAACATAATAAGATTATGCCATTTTTTGAATTTTCCTTTTGGATCTGTAGGATGATTATAATTAAATTCCAATCAAAATCGACAGTAAATTATAATGACTGAATGATGAACATAACCTTTGAAAGGATTCTATTTGTTAAATGCTTAGCCACTGTATTATATATGCAAAATTCTTTAATTTTAGTTTGAAAAGAAAGTGATTCAAAAGGGGGGAATGAAAAGAACAGTTTAAATAGTTCTTAAAATCAGAATAAACAGTCGTGCAAGAGAGAGGGAAACAATGAAAAATGCATAACAGTTTAGAAAATTGTTGTACAAAGACACTGAATTATACGGAAATTTAAAATGTTCACAGAATTCTTAGATATTTTGTCATAAATGAAAAAAAGGAAGTATAAATAATGATTATTATCATCTGAACTATCAGCAGTTGAAGATTTCTTTTTTTATACGAACAACTTGAATAGTGTGATAGCTTTACAGTTCA
The DNA here is from genome assembly GCA_013235015.1 of Araneus ventricosus. Classification (NCBI taxonomy): domain Eukaryota; kingdom Metazoa; phylum Arthropoda; class Arachnida; order Araneae; family Araneidae; genus Araneus; species Araneus ventricosus. The sequence goes on along the minus strand of BGPR01002569.1, from coordinate 144,065 downwards.
TATTAACTATAAAACAAAGAGGAGTATAGTGGAGCTGGAATGCAGTCCTGATACCGCTTCTTTTTACAAGAAAAAATTGTGGGTAGACTTAAGAACATGGTGTGGTTGCTAAAGCTGAATTTTTTGGGGCTATTTCTTGTCAAATCTGGTAGTCATGGATATCATTTTGCAAGACTGTTTGGCGGGTTTTGGGATGCCTGGCGCGACATTACCGCATTTGGAAAGAGACCGCACCATGTTTTAAAGTCTTACCAATCGCAAAAACCTCCTTAAAACAGCAAGATTTTTGTTGCCTAGATTAGACAGCTCCAGCACTGCTTATTTTGAGACTATGCCACTACCTCAAGTATTTTTTGTGTTTCATATTTATAATATAAAAAGAAGTATCCCAAGAAAAATAAACTGCTATATTATGATCATTTATAGATTAGAGTTTCTAGAAAAAAAAAACATACCTTTAAATAATAATGAAACTGAAACTAGGAATTATTAAACTTCTATCATATGCAAACAAAAAAGCAATAAAGAATATTTCAACAACAAAGTTATCTAAATATAAGCCACGCTCTTGTAATAAATATTTATCAATAAAAATTTTTAAAAACTTGTTAAAAACAAACGATCAACTTAGTGACAACATTTAAATACAATTACTTTATATTTGCATAGATTCCCAATACCAAGAGCATCACTAGCTCCATTTATAAAGCATATTCACACAACGCCTGAATGAACTAGCATAATAATGATGCATTTCTGTAAAGATTAACTTAAAAATCTAAACCATATTATAATTAGCAATATTTCCAAAATATTAAAGCAACCAAGTAAAAAAATCATTGACAATTGATTTTTTATTAGGAGCTTAATTTTAATAAAATATCTTTATTATTTGGATACTTTACTTGTATTTACTTTCACTGCAGCATTATTTTTAGAAAGAGGTTGAAAAAAAGGAAAGTAAAAGAAACACATTAATTTTTTTATTACAAACATAAACTTGGTTATTTTTGAAATTTAAAATCTGGGGTTTTTTTCATGTTTTTCATAGCAAAGCATTATGAATAAAACAAGAGAACAGCATATTTCTGAATTAGCAGAAAAACTTACTGGTAATAAATTTTTGATAAGAGGATTAAAGAATTTAAGACAGGCATACTAGTAAATATTTATTTAAAATAGTAAATCATAAACGTTGTTGAAATGCACTTAAATACTGCCAAATATTAACAAAATATATTTCTGAATATCAATAGCAAATTATCGTCATCAAATTTTATTAAATAATTTAGATATAATGTATTAAGATAAACCAAAAGCAATTAAGAGAAAAATGAAACAAATAACACTCAGAAAAATATTCTCAACAAATCTGGAATAATGAAATCCATACTTTTTCAACGTAACACACAAGAAATTTAAAAATGGATCTCCAAGTGAAATGACGTGATAAATGAATGATGAATATATGCTTGCTATCATTTTTATGATTGCTGCATTTGAGGTCGAGGATTGTTCTGTAAAGCAAGGCTAAGGAATGCTAAATGGCCTTTAGGACATTTATTAGCATAATGCCCCTTCTCGCCACATTTGAAACATGTTACTTGTTCAATCGGTCTGTAACCAGATTTCAAACCATCCTGTAACTGTATATTTACTAGTTGTGCACTTGTATTTGGTGCAGCTGCTCTATTGCCTTGTTCTTCTCGCACTTCTGGTGGTAAGTTTGGGCAAGAAATTGCCTTATGACCTGGCTCTGAGCAATAGTGACAAGTAATAGTATTCTTTTTAGGTTGTTGACCTGGATCCTGTATGGGTAAATCAAATTTAGGATGCATAAATTTACAATTAGGGCCTTCTATACAAAACCCACACATGTAGTTCGGACAAATAACTCTTCTAGTGTGTCTATGCCTACAGTTAGGTCCATGCCTACAAAACCCTCGATCGTACCACGGACAGTCTTTGATCTTTGCCTCTGGATCAATATGCAAGAAAGGACATTCTTTATTACTACAAGCATTAAATCTAGAATAAAAATAACATTCAGGCATTTTGCTCATATCATACTCATGCAAAAATTCACACTGGTCACCCTTTTTACAAAGACCCCGAAGCCAATGTTTACAGACAACGGTCCTGTCACCTTTAACATGCCTAAAAGGACATGCCGAACCTTTATTACATAGGCCTCTAAGATAAAAATCGCATATAGATGCTCCCGATTTGTCCATACCGGGAAAAGGTAAGGGTAAAGCTCCTAACTGTTGTTCTAATGCGGCTTCGATATCAAACCTTAAATTACCAGAATATGCGACGATATCCTCCATGTTTGTTTTATTTTATTGACCAAATAAAACAATAAAATATTACAAAATTATCTTTTAATTTTCATTGCAATCCAACAACACCAACTCCAATCAAAACCCAAAATCTTTCTCACTTCACTCCATTTCACAATAAACTTCAAACTCATTGAAGGTGTTGCCATAAAGCATTCAAAATAAAAATACATCTGCAATTTCTGCCATTTTAAAATATGAAAACACAGAATATATGTATTTAGAAACTTTTTTCTGTTGAATTCAAAAGCTTATTAAATATTATAAGATCGTGCATAAATTAGAAATAATAATAATTATAATAATAATGAAAATGTAAAGTATGCTTTAAATGTGAGGAATGGCATCAGAATGAAATGGTTTCTTTTTCTTGATCGTGTTGTTTCGGATTTGTTTTTGTTGACGTGAGCATCGTTGGGGTTGGAGTAGTTTTCAAAATTTGTTATGAACAAGAGGATATTGTAGAACTTCAATATTGAATTGAGCAATCAGTTTTTGAATAAAATCTTCACATTCTTCGTACATTAGAAAAAAAATAAGACATGGCGGTAAGTTTAATCTAGATAGTACTGGGAAAATGATGATTTTTGTTCTAAATTTCTTTAGTGAACCGGTTGCATTATTTTCTACATTTATGTTTAAACTCAGCCTGTTTGTTGCATATTAGAGTGATCTATTAAACTGAGTTAAAATTACTGACTTGTGTTAAGTATTTCCTTTTGCCAATTAATTGACAAATAAATGGTTTTAAAAGAACTTTTAAAATATACTCTTCCTTTTAAAGTAATAAAGGTATAATAAAAGAACATTTATCTGGTAGTTTAGTTTGTTTATCCTGTGTACCAAGATAGTACTCAAGTGTTTCCTTCCTTGATTTGATATGTATGCATCTTTTCCCATTCATTTAATTCTATAGAGCATTTCTGGTAACTCTGGTAGCTTAGTTATTAATTTTGCTTTCTTTTGTGAAAAAATTGTTATGAGGGAAGAAAAACCTCTCCCTTTTCCATAATGTATCTTAAAATTGAGGTATTTAAGTTTTCTTATGTACAAGAATATTGATTATAGCAGGATTCGTACTCCTCCTGAAATTCCTGAAAAACTCCTGAATTTTGCTTTTTCTTTCTAAGGGCCCTGAAAACTCCTGAAAATTGTGTTTTTTTAATCCTGATATTTGTTTCTGTCTCCTGAAAAATTACAATCTAAGAGCAAAAGATAAAATTATGGTAAAACATAAAAATATGACGTTTCCATTTTGCCTTATTGATAGAAAGTCGCTGGAATTCAGAATTCTTATTTCTGACCTTCGCCGAAAGAGTCTACCGCTCGTGTTCCGAGTCACTGCAATCAGGAAAGATGCGAGAATTGATATTTAGCATACTTTTTTGCCGATTTTATAAAAATTGTCCACACTATTATAATGCTTAATTGTCCATATCCCCCTAATATTGATTTTTTTTTCATGTTATCTCCTGAATTTTCTGTACTGTACTCCTAAAAAAATCCTTAGAAACTCCTGAATTTTACTATCATATATACAGTATGAACCCTGTTACAGAGATATCTGTTCTTTATAATTATTGTAATGTCGGAAACTTTATACAGAATTAATGTTAATTTGCGCAAAACCTAATTCGAAGTTGCATTGTTTAATATTTGTAATATGGTGAAGCAGGAAGTAAACAGGTTTCAAGTTTTTAAATTGGAAATTTGACAGTTAATTATAATTTTTTTATTATTTTAATTATTATTATAATTTTATATTTTTAATATCTTACTATCCATTTTTGTGTTTGTATGTAGATGTTTACCTCTCCTTTAGGATATTCTGTAGCAACCTTCTCAATTGCTTTTTATGATATAAGGGATTGCTGCATGAAGCTAATTCTTTCCGCCATAAAACTTCTTGAAATGTCTTTTTAAGCTAATTCTCATTTTCACTTCACCACTTTTTACATAATACCTTTTAGTTTAATTTTAAGTACTGTTTATGTCAATTGCTGTTTTCAGCAAAAAGTTGGTATTCATTGATGGTTCAGTCTTGGAGTATTTTACACAAACTTACAGCAATAAAGAAACTAAAATAAAGGATCCAGTATTCAGATTGCTTTTCATAGATTTTGACTGAGAAAAGTTTATGTTTGTACCTATTTCAACAGCAGGGAGGAAAAAAACCTGGACATTACATTGATCTTCTTTTGCTATTATTTAATTATCATGTGTGATCAGATGGCTGTTGTTAAAACTTAAAAAATACATCTGCATATAGTCTGCATGTTATTTCACAATGTGACATTATTATTACAAGTTAATTCAGCTTTTTGTTTGTTCTTATGAAATGCAAGTAATTTATATCTGATAATATCTCTGAGGCTATTTGAAATGAATTTTATTAGCCCCTAAGTTTTTTCCTTCTTTTTTGTTGGGATTTTTTATTTGTCTTGGTACTCAATCTTTTAACACCCAGCATTCTATTTATAACGTAGTTGCAGTACACTTCTGTCTAAACTAAATGCATTCTGTTATTTCTTTTTTGCTTTGTCTAGCAAGTCGATACATATTCCCAAACTCCTAAACAGTTTTCAGGCCGCGGTGGCCTAGTGGTAAGGTCTCGGCCTTGTGGCCTCCAGGTTCGAAACCCGATTCCACTGAAGATCCGCTGTGTATGAGACCTGTTACACATTAAATCATACGTAGTGGCCAAACGTCCTCCCGGTGGTGTGGTGTAAAAATACCCACACTGGCCCGGCCTACACCAAAAGAATGTAAGGCCAGTAGAGGACCAGCGGAGAGAGAGCCACTCCACCAGCATGTGGAGGATGGGATTTATTGGGAACAATAAGGTGATACAGGCATTGCCTGAACGGGGGCAGTAATTTTAAATACAAGAGAGCTGGGAGTGTAAACATGTTTCGACCCACCTCAGTGGGGAGAAAATAGCTTGATTTACTGATCGGGCAAGCAAGGAACAGTAAAAATAGATAAGTATTGAAAAAGAAATAAAAAATAAACACAGAAAAAGCAGTAAAAATCAGATATATAAAAAAGTCAAATATTGAAACCCCATTGTATCAAAACAAAACACACACAAACAATATTACACATCAAACGACACACAAAATACAAATAAAAACTGTACCAAACATAGAATTAAAACTACATAAATTAATAATAAAGGTGGTGTGGCGTGGAAGTCTGGAGAGGGGGTGCCAGCTCAGGTGTTGTCCTCGTCACCTGACTGCGGTTCAAAATTACGAGGTTCATCCCTAAATAGCTCTTGTGTTGCTTCAAAATGGGACGTTAATATAAGTAAACTAAGCTAGACCTAAACAGTTTTCTACAGGCATATACCACTCAGACAGATATAGAAGTTAAAGTGTCATTTTGAAATTTGTTTTCCCCTTTGATTCATTTTTGAGGTAATGCAAGGAATGAGAAAGTGGTCTTTTACTTTTTGATAATTAATATATTTAAAGAATCTTTTGAATATATATCTATAAAAAGTTTTTTTAAAAATGATTTTCTACTGATTTTTCAATTATTTTTCTTTAAAAAAAAAAAAAAAATTGGAATTTAATTTTACATCACAGTTATCTTAATCTTAGTGTTTTTAACATGCTTTAAATTAATTTGGATGTTAATAAATTAAGAAATCGATTATGGAGAAATCTAGTATAAACACTTGGTTATATGTATCAAGGTTACTGAAAGCCATGAACATAAATATTTTTGTTGAAATGTTAAAGGTTTAAAAAGTGAGCAAAACGATAAAAAATGATCAAATTGTATTTGTTAGACAGAATAGCCGCTAAAGAAAAATCAGAATTCCATTTTTGTTACCTCTTTTAGTTCTACATTTTGTACTTTAAAAAGCGGTAAAATTACTAATGGAAATTTTTCCATTCACTGCTAATCATTGGTATAGTCTACGTTTTCAAGATGTAATGTATTGCTTACCATAAATAGGCTTGTAAATTTGACATAATATAAAGTTTTTTGAATTTGTAGTAAACCTTTTGTGGCTGAGACATACAAGTGTAAGGCCAAATATTACTAACAAAATTTAACAAAAGTCCAACATTAATTAATATTTAAAGATAACTATTTTATAAAAACTGAACAAATATTCGCTTCATTGTGTTTTTATAACAAAAGTTGATTGTTAAATTTGATTATTTTCAAGATAATTTTTATAGTACAGTTCAATATACAATGGAATACAATTCTTTTAGTGGTGCCCTAGACAAAAACCTACCAAATCTTGGCACAGATTGCAGACAATGATTGGGATTAACAGTAACATTATTTTCTCTCCGCTCATACAGTAATATTATTCCCTTTGAATTTTTCCTTGCACAAACTGTGCAGTATGTGATTATGTAAATTGCTGAAATGAAATAAATCTGCATTGTTGTTTCTTTTCAGTACAGAAATTACATCTTCTCTAAACTCAATATATGCTTTTTTCATTGAATTACTAAAATAAAATATGCATACTTTATGTACGGCAAGAGTATATGTTTTAATTCACATTTTATAAGATATATCTTAGTATTCTTCAGCTTATGAATTTTATTCAATTACATCAGCTACATGAAATCTCATGTTATAATTGTTATTATTTTTTAATTATAAATACCAAAGGCCATATCTGTTACTAATTATTATTTAAATTTTAAAATTTTTTTATTGTTTTTAAAATAAATTTTTGATGCCCACAACAAATGACCTTAATATCTGACAATGAATGGATTTATTTAAATTTTGCCTATAATAATAGTTGTGTTATTATTTCATTTTAAAAGTTTTATAAAACTAATCTTGTTTAAATTTATATATTTTTTCCTTAGCCCCAAAAAGGAAAGCAAGGAACAAAAGGTCAAAAGCAGATTGTAGAAGAGAACAAGCAGACATTAAAATTTTATGCTATTATGGCAGTAGGTGCTGAGGTATGTGCTCCCTTTTATTAAATTTTAGAATAAAGTTTACATTATTTTGCGATTATTTTTAAGAATTTTACTTTTTTTTGTTCATTTTAATATTTTTCTTATTGATCAAAAAGTTTCATTCATACTCTTTCTAACAAAAGCACAAATGACAGAAAAAAAAATCCAGCATAAGTAAGAAGAAAACAAAGCAGAGAAATATGCCTTACTGTAAAGGCCAATTTGATAATTTTTTATATTGTTGTTTTTCATAAATTGTTTGTTTCTAGAATAAAAAATAAATTATTCATACAGCCTATAGTATTTATATTTCAATAACTGTTACAGCTTATGCAAATAGTTTTTAAATTATTTCTGTTAGAAGTGTCATTGCTTGAAACTATTGCAAAATTTTAGGTACAGAATTGTTAACCTGACATTGTAAGTGGAGGAATTATATGAATGGAACCAATTAGAGACTTATTATTAATCTGATTTTATATAGTAAAACCTGTTTATAATGATATCGTAGGGACCTAGAAAAAGTATTGTTATAGGCAGGTTATCATTGTAGATAGTTTGATAATTTGTGCATCCAGTACATGTTCATGAACTAATATACTAATTTTATTGTGCCTAATGATTCACCTTACAAATACTAGCTGGCATAAATTTGTATTTATAAACTTTGAAGTTATTTAAAAAGTTTAAATAATAAAAAGTGAAAATTTTGGTTAACATTTTTACTAAGAATAAAAGTATGCATAAAAGGGAGTTGTAAGCATAATTTTATTTCATAATGAAACTACAGAAAAAATTCTGTTAATTTTTTTTGTTTAATTGTTGTTGTAAATGAAACTTGTGTACACATTTGGTTTTAACCCATCTAATGAGCTAAAATGCGCATTGGGATAATTCAAAAACAAAATCCTGCTGAGTGTCAATTAGAGATATGGTGTCCTTAGTACAAACTTGTGGTTTCTCTTGTGAATAGTCAGTAGCTTTTTTCCTCATCACTTCTGTTCACCTGGAAGTAGTTCTGCAATAAACTCTTCCTGCTTGTGTCACTGAATAATATATCTTTATCTGAGTTTTAGAATTAAATCACCAGTTTTCTAAAGAGGTAAAATTATTGTTATAGACAGACACATCTAAAAATTGAATATCGCTGTAGGTAGATTCAAAATACATTGAGTAAAATAGGAATACTGCAGGAACCAAAGAAATCATTGTTACATGCAGGTTTATCGTTATAGAGAGGTTTCTCTGTATACATTTATTTAAACACGATAAATTCTTTTTAAATGAAAATTAATGTGGTGTAAATAATTTATATCAGAAGTGAAAACTAGGCTCTTTTTCTGTTTGGAATTATTGCTGTGTAAAGTATTGCCTATTCTAGTTATTATTTTCCTGACACTCAAATACAGGAATTTGTTCACTTAACAACCTTGTAGCATGCATATGTGCCTTACTGGACTTTTCATAACTGATGTGATATTGTGCAAGGTGTAGTAAGAATTGATAAATCTGAGTATATTTTAATCACAAGTGATGTATGAAAATTGTGAAACTTCTAAAAAATTCCTCCACTAGAGTAAAGGACTTCACTGCATCTTGAAATGTGTTTTTCCAACCTTTACCTTAACTTATGTTTGCATTATATATAACCATAAGCAAATTAATATTGGCAAATACTTTGTATTGTGTAATTCATCAATTCATTGAAAATTACATTAAAATTTTTAAAAAATTAAATATTTTCAGTATTTTTGGAGTCATATAATAGATTTTCAGCATCTGTTATGCTCAGATGGTATGTTAATCAAATAAGTAAGATTAATATAACATATTGATCAGAGCTTCAAAGGCAAGTGACAGATTCTTGGGTTTATAATGGAAGAATTACTGGCTTGAGTCTTGGTTCCACTTAAGATCTGTCATATGATTGAACCTGGTGCAAATTAAATTAGGTCATGTAACATTGCCCAAGTTTTGGTAATGTGAATTTTTGAAATCCTCTGTCGAAAATTAATTGAATGGCCTTGGACGTTCTTTTAATTCAAACTGTCTTGGATTACTATGCACGCTATGGACAAAATGCAAGTTTTACACCTAGTCAGCTTTAAATGTTCTCTGGTTATTCACCTGTGGCATCCATTTCACATTTGGTCATGCACTCACTGCTCAGCTCCCATCTCATCACATCTCAATCAATCCCACACAATAAGCCAGTTCTTCCAATCATTTCATACTGTGGAGTCTTATTCTGGAGTTTTCTGTTTCTTCTTTTATCTAACTGCCGAGGCTGCTTCCTTATCATTCAATACTAATTTGATCTCAGATTCCAGAGGCACCATCACGTGTTCTCAGCTGAAAGCAGGTTGGTTCAGGATTAATTAACATTTGGAATAAAGCTACTGAAGACTCCTCAAGTGGAACTGGATGGCATATTACAATCATGAGTCAATTATCCTCTAATTTGTATGTTGTTGAAATCCTTATCTGAATTCAAACTGTGAAATCAGCATACAATAGCCTGTATTGGTTCATGAAATCAATTATTTTACTGTAGCCAAGTCGTTTGGTATGTATAGCATGTGGAATTTTAGATGTATTTGGTCTGGTGCAGAAACCAAATCTTGTCTGACATTAGCATAGTAAGAAACTGGTAGGACCTAAACAGATATTTGTATAACTAGTCGCCTTCGGTGACAAGCTTGTTCGCCAGGAATATAATTTAAATTAAATATTTTATGTATAATTTGATATTCTTGATTCCCTTCACAAAGTAATTTTAAATTTCATTTGTGAGGGACATTTAAACCATGTTCTTTCAGTAGCTTTGCACTTGTGGCTCCGAGTTCGGGGGGTTGCAGTGGTCATTAGTAGCCTTGCACCTGTTGATGAACTTTCCTAATGGTGTCAAGTAACTGTCTGTGTGATTTAACATCCAATTGCTTAACTTCACTCTCTTATTTCTCTTTGAAAATTTGCATTTGATTTCAACATTAAAAAGGTGCAGCATGTTGTACTTCCAGCATCATGTTAGTTGGATGAAAATATATTTATTAAAACATAGCATTAAACGTTAAGATATTACTTTAGCTTTCAACAATGGAAGAGAAACATGCAAATATGCCAAAAAAATATATTTAAAAAATTATTAAAATTAGAGAAAAAATCATACGACAACTTAATTGATATCATTGAAAAGATAATTTTTAAAATTTTTAGGTGGTATAAAAATAATTTTTATGCTGCAATATGTTTGGATGTTATGGAGGAAAAACACCAAAATTTAGCTTAATTTTTAATTAATTAAAGACTCCAAGGTATGTTTGTGCCAAATTTCGTAGCTGTAGGTCTAGAGGTCTCCTGTAGAGCACCAACACACAGATACAGAGACATTCTCCTTTATTAGTAGTAGAGATACAGTGGAGCACAGTTTATATGTTTCGTTTATACGTTTTTATCATTTATACGTTTTTTAAAATTGTCCTGGCAAAATCCAATGCATATTAACTTTAAATAATTTCATTTATATGTTTTCCTGAAATCGCAAATTTCATTTATACGTTTTTTTCCAAGAACTCAAGAAGAGAGAAAATATCTCATATGTGAATTAATTTTTAAAATGTAGCTTTCAATTTATGAAGCAAAGTATCTTTATTTTGATAGTTTTTTTCTATTTTATGATTATACATTTATCTAATATTTTTTTTATTTCCTACAAAAATTTAGGTGGTATACAATGGCTTAATGATAACAGTATTTTGGGAGTCTTTCACTGCCTTCTATATGGTAAGTATATCAATAAAAGTTAGTATCAAAAAAACAAATTTTGTGAGTAAACTTTTGTTCTAAAATCTAACTTAGTTCAATTAATGTCATAAAACATTTTATAAAGGTGTGTTTTTCAAATAAATGCCTGATCACACACTTACTACTAGAATTTAAAATATCATTCCTATTAAAATCTGAAGGTGAACAAACGCATGTATGTATCTATGTTTGGCTATCTTCTCACGGACCACTGAATCCTGAAAAAAGCCAAAAGTAACAAAAGATGGGAAATAATCCAAGGAATCCATTCTGACCATTGAAATTCCGAAATTATAATTAGTTAAAAATATAGTAATTAAAAAAGGATCTGCCGTGAATGATTCCACTGTCCTGCCATCTATTGGCAACGCGGTGATTTCATTCACATTAGATTTTTTCCCTTCTATTATTGGTTTTCACTTTAACTGCTGCATTTTTTTTATTTATTTATTTAATGAAAGCCAGTTTGTATAATTGTATAAAACGTTTTTTTTTTCTTTTTTAGGAAACCGTGTTTTAATTTATAATCATCGGGGGGAAAATCCTTTTCTTGAATCGTTTCTTCATTAGCCATGTTATAAGTTATGTGCTGCTATATATTGATTCATTTTAAAAGGGAACTTCTGACATTTTTAAAATTTTACAGGAGAAAAAAAAACAAATGGGCTGTACACAACATTGAAATTAGAGTCGAAGATATCTATAATGTGTTTCATAGTAGAAAATGAACCTATGGACAAAAACCAAAAAAATATTACAATTTTTAATTTTTGGAAAAATTTAACTTTTGCAGAAGTGCGCTTTTAACATCAAACAACATAAAAAGGATTCAGAATATTAGGGGAAAAAATTATTGTAAAGCCAAGAATATCAAGGCAACTCGAATGAAATTCTAAATTAATTTATTTGTAAGTAAACTTAAACTTAAAATAATCCAAATAAATTTAAAATTTATTCGTTTTTAAGTAAAATTCAGATTTAAAGGGGGAAAAAAAATTCAGAGAAGATGGTTATAAAGTCTGGAGTAGCAACGAAACTCAAATAAAAATAAAATTGTCTCTATTTGCAAAGAAATCTAAATTTGGAAAGCCACTGCTTTTTAAGTAAAATTCAGATTTAAAAGAAATTTAAGGAAAACATTTATAAAACAAGAGATATCAATTAAACTCAAATTAAATTCAAAATTTGTTTATTTGCAAATAAATTTAAATTTTAACAAAACAAAATAAAATGTAAAATTTGTTTGTTTTTAAGTAAAATTTATGTTTAAAAACAAAAATTTATAAGAAAATAGTGATGTCAATGTATTTTAGGATTTACTACAACATAACTGTGAATGGCAAAATTTCAGGTTTTACACCAATCAATGCAACTGCATCATCAATTCGAAAACACAAAAAAAATAATTTCAGTAGAGTCTGCAGAAGACCTCTTTTATAATCAAATGATTCACATACGATGTACTTACATTTTTTTATTTATGTAACGGAACCTGGTATTTCTTTTTTTGTGAGCTTTTGTGTTTGGATTTATTAACATCGGAAAAAAAAATAATTTTCTTTCATTTTTGCTTTTTTTTTGTATTAAAGTGTTTAAGTTCAAAACCAGGGTTCCCACAGGTCTTGGAAAGTGCTTATTTTAACCTGCAATTTCTAAAAGCCTTTAGAAGTACTTATTTTTCATTAGTAGTCCTTAGAAAGTGCTTATTTATAAAGAAAATCCTAGAACATTTTAAATAGAAATGAAAATTCTTTGTAATTTATTGTTTAAACTGTGAAATTTCTGAAAAAATATTATTGTAATGTAATAAGTTGTAATAGGTTTATAAGTCAAGATTTTTTTTCTGTATATATTAGCAACTTTTTGAACTTTGAGGATAGGGGTAAGTTTAATTTTTTCCCCTTGCTGTGCCTATTTTATTGTTTGTTGACATGCGTGCATATGCATGCCCATATTTTAACTGCTGACATTTTTAAAAATAGGACTGGGCGTATTTTGAAAAAAATTTTATATGGCATTATTTTTTTGTATAATGTAAAAAATAGAGTTAAATATCGAATTTTTTTACGTAGGATTGTTCTTATGAGTTTAATTAAATTGTAAAAGCATCTCACTTGGTTGAAAGTCATGTATTAAATTGCGAAATAGGATTTTTATAATATTTTATTTAAGTCCGTATGAAGTCTTAGAAAGTGCTTAGAAGGTGCTTATTTTTAGTTTGAAAAGTAGAACAGGGAAAACGTGTGTTGGGAAAAGTAAGTGACAGTATTTGTTGAAAAAACGGAGGCGGGCCGTATGAAAATATATGGATCCCAAGGCCTTGTGTGATCTCACTTCTCTCCACCCACGAATATCCCATTATTCAAGATTGCCTGTGCAATGCCTGGCCATACAGCTAGTTTATATATATACGTATATGCATTAGGACTTGTCACTATGCCTCAATTATAACATCGATTTTTGGAGTAATGCTTTTGCATTATTATGAAGTGTGGATGGCATTTTATATGTCTGCCCATTTGACTGCTGAAATTTGTTTTTTGGAACCAAGCCATTTCTTTTTCTTGTGCAGTGTCAGAAATTTGCATTTTTGATTAGAAATTCTTCTCGTCTTTAATGAGGGGTGAGACTCCAAATGTTGCCCTCATCTGACCACAGCTCAAAATTAAAAGGTCCATCCCTTGTATAGCTTTAAAATGGCATTTTGATCTAATTCTTCTAAATTCCTTCTTTGTTGTCATGTGATTGTTTAGGAGAGATTTTTATTTGGCAATTCAGGACAGTTTGGTATGTTTGACAGGACAGTTCTTTGTTTCACAAGTTCATATTGCAGAAGAACACAGAGCAATATAAGGAGAAATCATGGTAACAGTTTTAATCCTGATAATTACAAGATCAAGATTAACACTTAATTACAGTCCTTCATATTTGCAAGACACACAGTGACATTTTTTTCTTCTGAAACATTCGTGATTTTGCTGGTGTTTTGTTATTAGAAGGGCAAAAGAATGTATGTGTCTAGTTATTTACTATCTCCCCCTGAAATACTAGTGTAAAAAATGGATAAATTATAGAAATTGCTTCATGCATCCTGCAGATACAACAAGAGCAATGACAAGCTTTTTGAGGACAATAATCAAGTGTTAATATATCAGGATGTTTCCTGTAGATAGGATGGATTTGATACAGAATAATCATGTGCAGTCTTTGTGTGTCCATGTGGAATGAATTCTACTCATGTGATTCATCTTCCTAATATTAAAATCATTGCAACCATGATTTTACTTTTGAACCTATCCTATATCCTGTAGTCAATATATTCCTAAAATGTTTGGACACCTTAAAAATGTTTTGAAATTTTGATATGATTTCTGTTGAAAAAGATATTTTGATAGAATTTCTTGTGGACTTGAGGACCATATATGTTCTTCCTTGAACTGTATTAATTTAAAATGAAACTCTTCTAATTAAAAAAGAAATCATTTCCAGTCAATAGGTCAAAATATCTTTTAAGAGTTTTGATACTTGCTGAAGTTTTTGTTAAAATCATGTTTATCGCATATAATTTTTTCAATTTAACAAGTTATGTAGGCATTTTTTAAAATAATTTTGACACAAAAATGAATTTATCTTAATTCCTATTTAAATAATTCTATTCCATTCTTAATTGAAAACTATTGCTTTTGTTTTGAAATGACAAAAAATTGTACAGATTAGTTTTTTTTTTTTTTTTGAATTTCAAAGGGAGATTTGTCAATGAGATTTCAGAATATGTTTAACCCCTCTGACTGCATAATTTTTTTGAATCAATATTTAGATGCAACGTTTTAAAACATGTTCAAATAACGTTGAACCAAGCTAATTGTTATTTGTATGCGGGGCTTTATTAGTATAATATGATTCAACATTTTAAAAATATTAAGTAAACCTATTAGCTTGCGAAAATCGCAAGATACAGCAGAAAACAGACGAACTTCCAACCCGTGGAGACCGCGGGATATGCAGTCAGAGGGTTAATCATGTTGGTATTATAATTTTTAGTCAAAATTTAGTCATGTTGATAAAATTTTACATATTTACAGTTCATCTCCTACAAAAAGCATTACTAATATAATAGCCCAGATCTCTCGGTAATGCTCAGACATCACCAACAATGAAACTCACACCATAGCACTGTGAGACGTTAAACAGCATTATTTCATTGTTAGAGAACCTAAATTTCAGTAATTTTAAAGAGTAATTGTCATTCTAATTTCAAATTTAATAGCTCTAAAATAGTGAAATAAAATTTGCTATCTATTGATATAAAATTTATCTCACTACGATCAATAGTTCGTTAGAAATTTTAAATTATATTAGTCACATATTTCAAATTAATTTCCGTTTTTTAATTGAAAGTAGTAAATTACGTCAGTGGTATATCATGCACGTTATATAGTTTGGACGTAATGATGCATGTAATTATTTAGTGCAATCGTGATGATATAATATAATATTTTTTGGCAACGTTAAAATTTACACAAAGACATCTGAAGTACAAGGAAAATTGTTAAACAACGAAAAATACTTTACACTGAATGTTGTTTACCAAGAGGTTTTTTGAATAAAGGAATATGTAAATACAGTAAAACCTTAACTAACCGGCATGCTCGGGAAACGTCGATTTCCGGTTACGTGAAAAGTCCGGATAGTTGAGTGTGATGGGAAAAATGGGGGAGATTGTAGCCTTTTTTTTTGTTTACCGATTCTATCCCTTAACCATTTTTTTTTTTTTTGGAGGTTGTCGATTTTGTTTTTTCAGCGGAAGGTGAGGAACTTTTTTTTCTTTTGTTCTCACTTTTGCTTTTAAACCCCTCCCCTCGTAAAACAAGTCTGTGTACATCTCTGTACTGTATATTGCTTTTTTTCCTTCTACGCTCCTCCGTGCAGAGCGGATGTTGCATTCCAGAAATAAATTGCCCGCGTGAATGGAACAGTTCGGGTGCGCTAATTTCTGGCACTTTGATGTAAAATTTTTAGAAAAACTCATTTTCTAATTTTTCCGGTTATTGAGCTTTCCGGATACTTGAATGCCGGATAATCGAGAATTTACTGTAAAAAAATATTTCCTTTCATAATACTATTATTTGTTTTCATACATTTATTTTGTGCATAATATTTTATTTGTTTTCAATCAGTGTTAAAAATTTCTCTCACATATATATATATCTATTTAAACATGTCAGATTTGACCGGAAATCTCTCGAATGAAGAGGCAATTTGCACCCGTCATCAGGGCCGGCCTTAAGCCGATTGGACCGATTGCTCCAAATAGGGCCCCGCGCTTAAGGGGCCCCGCGCTAGCGTGCTACAAAGAATGTAATCGAATTTATTTAAATTAAAATCAATTATTGTTTTTAACAAATTATATGAAAAAACGTGTTTTTGTTGCATTACAAAAACATGATTTGTTTTAATAAATCCAAAAATGTTTTGCAAATATAAATTACTAGGGAATGTTCACGATAAAATAAAATAAGATTTTTCAAATGTTCAGACTCGAAATAAGAGTATATACTTCCGGACATTATAATAATTAATGGGAATTCAGTTTAAGTTGAATTTCCAAGCAGTTTTTTTTTTCATCGAGAAGACTACTTATAGTAATTTTGATTGAAATAAAACAATTTAACTCTTTTCTACACAATAATTAAAATAATGATGAAAATGTTGATTTAAGTAAGGTTATTATTTTTTTTATTAAACATGCCATTTGATACCATTGCATATTTCTTTCTACTCTACCAGTAAGTCTTTTATGATGAGTGTTTTATAGAAATTAGGAGTAATGTGCTTACTAAAGAAACGCTCATTTTAGTACAATAAATTATTACTATTCTAATTATAACCTTAAACGGGAATAAATAATATTTTTAATTGTGTTTATTAAAATTTTGCAAGTGAAAGCTTAATTAGCTTATCTTAAATTTGTAGTCTTGAACAGCATGCTTTATACGGCAAATATAAATATAGCCAAGAGGTATTTTGAAAGAATAAGTAGGAAAAAAAAGAAGAAGATTTGTAGTTTTATGTCCTGTTGTTTTATAATTTAAAAAAATTTCCGATCCTATAAATAAAGAATATTCTGATTGATAGAAAAAGTTTTGTAAATTATTAACCGTTTTGTCTGAAATCAATTGTCAATTGTAGTTTTGTATTTTTTTATAATCAAACTACTGAAACCATTACATATTCTTGAATGATCCGTTATCTCAGTTTCGTAATAATGTTTTGTTGTTTCAGTTTATCATAATATTTGTTGCCCAAAAACTCCTTATATACAGGGCCGAATTATCAAATAGACAATGTTGATTTAAATACGGTACTAACTTTTGGGGTTCCGTGGATTTTTTCCCAAGTATTTTTAGTGTAGCACAGTACTGATTCACCAGTCAACAATGCTCTAAGACTTTCCCTGCTATCATAAATGCAAGATAAAAAGGAGTGTCCTTGACTCTATAGCAAGGGATTCAGAACCAGGGATTTTGCGCCAGTAAACTCCACCAAACCAAACCAAACCAAACCAGAACCAGGGAAACACATTTTATGGCCCTGAAGGGGGTGGACGAGAAGTCTACGTATTTTGTTTCCTGTGAGTAAGAATGAGACAATATACTAACGGGGGGCTGGAAAGTGAGAAATTTTTGTAGGAAATAGCTAGACACACACTTATATTACAAATTGATGCCGCTGACATTTTATTGTTCCCTCAGGCTCTCAGCATGTCCGAAGAATCTCTCTTTGCTAGCAGTACGGGGTTCTTACTAGAGAGGGTACAATGACATATTTCTTCTTTTTCCTGCAGCTCATTTTACTACTCTTCGAAAAAGTCCTGACAAGAGAGGTAAAGGCATCATGCAATTTGGCGGCTAAAGGCAGCAGAGAAAAAGGGTGTTGTGTGCTTCGGGGCACAGTGGTAAAATTACAACGAGGAGTGGTCCCTCCATTCTTCTGGTTTGCTCGAGGTCAGGAGGGTTCGTAAAATACTGACTGCATTCAACGACCGAATGATTCGCTTATTTTATTAACTGTATATTAATTATTCCAACTTACTTTAAATACGTAAAATTATTTAATTTTTGGTAAGCTGAAAGCATTAATTGTTTCAAAAGAATGAATTAGTTTTACAAGGAAAAGAAAAACAGTGAACAGAAAATGTATCAATATTTGAAACTAAATTTTGAGGCAATGTGTTCTGAATTTTATCAAAGTAATGATTTAGATCTTTACATTCAATTGTTAAAGAAGTATTAGGCTGGCTCTTTGAAATCATGAAACAGAATGACGATTAATTTTCGTTTTGATCATGCAAGAGATGGTTTATTCAGATTGAAATCGCAATTAGTACACATTATTTAACTAATTATAACCTGATTGTTTAATCTAATTATAAAAAATAAAGAAATGTCATAACTTCCAGAGAGGATTATCCTGCCTTAAGTGAAAAAATAGATTTAAATTCATAGTTAAAAATCAAAATAATAAAGTAAATCTATCCAAAAAGTAAATTTGGTTGAAGTAACAAAACAAAACAAAAAAACTAGCAAGTATCTTTTTGATTTCAGAACATTATCCTTAGGATTTTTTTTATGTTTTTAAATTTATTGGAAACCATTGTTGTCCAATTTTTGCTTACAGCTAGCTGACACTGTTTCACTTTTGACTGACCCTAGATATTGGCAGTTTTTTGAAGACAGTCAGCTTAAACGCACAAATGTAGATTTGTTTTTTTTTTTAATTATTTTTTTTTCTTTTAAAATTTTTAAAGAGAAATTATCAATACTGCGTTTATTTAACATGTTTAGAATTTTTAAAAAATTACAATAATTTAACAGAAGAATTAAATAGAAACAAAAAAATGGCAGTTTTAATTTGTATGTTTATCGTTGGCTTATTTTGCATATTCTCTTTACATTTTTAAATCTAAGAAAACATTTATAAACTATTCTAAAATTGTGTTTCATACTAAGAGTGGAATTGAGAACCATTTAATTTCTCCCGGGATTTAATTATCAAAATACACATATCAGAAACCTCGAGAGATACAAACAATTTTTAATAAATTTAATTTCGTATATTAACCTTAATCTTAATATATAGTACGAAAAAATATTTGTTTTTCATAAAAGTTTTATTAATTTGATATAAAAACCATTAGGTGCTATTATTTATTAACTGCGGAACAAATATAAACTTAGCTTGAATGAGTTTTTTAAAGTTATTGGAGGTGAACATATACTTTTATTATGCGATTACTAACATTAATTACAGCCAATTGAATATAACTAACTTTTTCACTGTTATACTTAATCTGTATGAGTTATTTATTCCCGCCCCAACTTTACTGTAAAAGCTTTTTTTGTGATCGATTTTTTAATTCAGAAAGAAATTAGTTAGTATTAAAATTTAGGCAGCTACCCACATATATTTAGCAATGAAGCATCTTCATTCTTGAGAATCTGTATATTAGCTTCTTAAAATATGTGAGGCCGCGGTGGCCTAGTGGTAAGATCTCGACCGGAGGGCCGCAGGCTCGAAACCCGATTCCACTGAAGATCCGCCGTGTATAGTGCCTGTTGCGCGCTAAATCATACGCAGTGGCCAAACGTCCTCCCGCTGGCTTGGCGCGGAAGCTTGGAGAGTGGGGGCATCAGTTCAGGCATCGTCCTCGTCATCTGACCGCGGTTCAAAGTTACAAGACCCGTCCCTAAATAGCCCTCGTGTTGCTTCAAAACGGGACGTTAATATAACCTAACCTTAAAATATGTATATAATACAATCAAATTGTAAACTGTCTTGCGAATTTTATGAACTGTCGTAGTATTAAATTGCTGACATGAATAACAATCTATTATTTGATAAAAAGGTTTGGGAACTATACTTAGTGATCATGAATAAATAACTTTTTAAGGTCTTTAATTCACTCGAGTTACTTATCTGTTTTACAATGTATCCCATAAAAAAACAAAAATTTTCTCCCTTCTTGAATTTTTTAAAACTAATTTTTAAGTATTAAGTAAGTTTATTAAAATTATTAAATTTTTTAATAATAAATATTATTAATTTATTTATTACAATTTCATATTGTTTATGTATTCATTATGTATACTTTCTTAAAACTTGAGTATATCGAAGTTTTCCAAAATTATTTCCAATTGGGCACCGCATTTCCTAAGGCCGGCCCTGCCCGTCATACCATGAATGGTGGTTTTCTAGTTCTTGATAATGAGTAAATCTTGAGATGCATTATATATATATTCATGTTTTCTTGAGTGCATTAAATTTTAAATTATCACTAACCAATTGTATTGTTTTATAATTGATAAGATGTTGTTTTCTAGTGATTACATGATTTTTAAGAACTCTACCTATAGTTAAGAAAGTGACATTTTTTATTATAAATATTGTAATGGTGTATGAATTTGAACAGTTCTTAAAGATCTAGTTACTTTTATCTGCTGCTTGTTAGAAAAAGTGCCAATGCCCATATAAGTCAGCTTTGTCACCTGTCAACTTCAAAACAAAGAGAATAATAAAGAAAGGACATTGTTCTTGTCATAAAAATAATTTGAATAAAAAGAGTACTGAAAAATTGTACTGGTATTCCACTAGTTCAAATTTCACTCAGAATGGGCAGCATAGACACTGTGCTTTTTTTCTGGCACTATAGATGTAACAGTCCATTATTACTATGAAAATGTTTTGTACTTACTGTTATTACAAAAAGATTTTCCTTTTTTTTCTCTCTCTTTTCTTTTCAATAGGATGTATTTAAAATTTTTTATTACATTATGTGAACTATCATTTTTATATTGCTTTTCCTATGCTGTGTTCATTATGCACTGTGTATATACATATAAGAATTTATTGATAGATGTATTTTAAGGTCCTCTGGTGTGAATTTGACATATAGTGACTTAGCTGCAGTGGCTGAAGTTGTTAGCTGCTATATAACGGTTACTTGTGCATCATTATTTTTTGGGTTCCTTTATTTAAGTTTGACAAGTTTCAGTTCATTTTACTTGTGAATATCAGAAGTCAAAGAGAAAAGAAGGATGTAAACTTGCATGAATTCTCCATTAATTATTGCAATCTCGTGTGGATGAAAGAGATTGTTGTAATACTTAAAATAAATTACAATAAGCACAAGGGTTAGACTCGTTGATCGCTTAGCAGATAACAACCACCAGTTACTCTTTAATTTTATAACACTGAAAGCCATTCTGTTTTGTTACAAATAAGTTTATTTTTTATTTGAACTATTTTTATTGGGAATTGTTGGAAATGCCCATTACAAATTGTTCAAGTTCTCTAAACTGGAACCTCACTTTTCTTAAAATCTGTTACATTTTAAAATTTATATAGTTGACTATTGCATGAAACTTTTTCCATATAAAAATGCTGACTTTTTAAATTCTTTTTACAGTGTCTCGTGTTTTTTTCTATCCTCGTGTTTGCTGGAAGTCTGCAGTTTATGTGGTCCATGGCCAAAGCTACATATTCTGAAACTGGACAACTGTTGGATGGTGGCATTGATCTAAATATGGAATCTGGTTTTGCAGAGTATGTTAAACTTTTTATACATTATTTACAATATAAAGTGGAAATCTGCTTACTCTATTTTCCTTTAATTTATATTTACATCCCATTTTGAAGAAACTTAAGGCATTTTAGGACAGAGCTCATAATTTTGAACCATGGTCAAATGAAGAAGTGACACCACAGCCGACGCCCCCCTTCCAAACTGGTCTGCATACTGTAAGAACATTTCTTGAGCATCTACTTGCTCAAGAACTGCTTGTCCTGATAGAATTCTTTTTTAATACTTTGTGGCAAATTAAAAAATGCACCAACAGGAATGTCATTGGGAAATTTGTGGAATTGAATTTTCTTGATTTATTTTTTTAGGTGATGAACATTATTTATTTTCTTGCACATATATGAATTCGATGGGATTTTTTCCCCTCTGAAAAAGAAATTTTTCTTTGATACAACAATGAATCCAAATAGAAATTATAACTCCTTTGCCATCCAGTTTGTCTATACTTTAAAAGAAAAAAATCCCGTTCTCAAAAGAAAGCCTTGCATTATTGTTTTAAAATTATTAGGCATCAAAATGTGGTAAAATCTACTGGTAGATTAATCTGAAAAAAACATGTCTGGGTAAAGATCTTTCCTTAAGTATTGGGTAATTTTTTTTCCTTTTTAATAAGCATTTCTTAATGATGAAAATGAATGTAGTTTGCTTCTTTTTCTCCATTCTTCATTTTTTTAAATATATAATTGGAACCTTGTCACTGTTTCTGCTATTTTTTACAAACTTCTGTGGGTTATTATTTCAGATTTCTAAATTAATAGAAGATGGTTTTGAGTGGAAAATTAATTACAGTGATGGCTAAATGTGATTTCCACTCCCGCTGGTTTGGATCATTTTGAAAAGATATAATTTTTTTTATAGTTTGCTTTCCTTCTATTACTGTCATAAAATATTCTATTGTATTAAACAAATTATTTTTAATTTTAGAAATGCAAATTTATGTATTTTTCATGACATATTCTTTGTAGTATGTCTGAATCAATTCTACCGTTGTATTCAAACTAACGAACAACTATGTAATTAAACTAACAAAAGTAAACATATTTCAGCAAATGATGAATTGATATCTTTTATGAAACACTAATTAAAGCAGTCACTTTGTTCATAATTAAATTAATTTTTTTTTTATCTGCAGGAACCTGAAAGACTTGATTATATTAACATCTAGTATCCTTTGCTTGTCTTTGATATCCAACTACTTCTGGCTGTTGTGGCTGCTGGTAAGTTTCCATTGTCATTATTAAGATTTGGACAAAATGTAGAGGTTTCAGAATCAAATTAAAAGTAATTTAGTGTAATGACTAACAAAACAATAAGTTCTGAAAAGTATTCAACCAGTTTTTATTTCAAATTGTATGTAATATTTTGGCAGTTAATAAAAATGTTCAAAATTTTTATTAAAAATTATAGTATTTTTCTTGTTTTAAAATACTATACTAACTGTATTTTACCAATTAATAATATTTTTTTATTTACTTCATTTTGGAAATTCGCATAGAATTCAATAATTACCGCATATTTTTAGTGAATAACATTTATTTTAAACTGAAATGTAATAGTGGTAGATTTGTTATATATATATATGTTTGCATGGAATTTGAAATAATATACTGCATGACATACTGTTATCATTAAATATTTGTTGGTTCTGCATATGTAATCATTCATATCATTTGTCCACATGCTATTTTATCTACACTTATAAATGAATCAAAGTAATTCTTACTCACTCATTTATTTAAATGTACTTTTAAGATGTTTAAAATTCTTAATTCGGAAGTCATATTCATACTCCATTTGACAATAACATTAGCATAAAGTCCTTCAAGGTGTATGTATGTGTTTTTATTTAAGGAAATAAAAAATACTAATATTTATTTAAAACATTTACACCATCTGATTTAAATTTTCAATTCGTTTTTAATTTTATTAAAAAACAAAATGTGTTTTTTTTTTGAAAAAAATGGTTTTAAATCAATTATTTTCAATTTTCCTACTATCTATTTAGATGACACCTTCTGTTATGAAAATATGTTGTTGCATTGATTCAACTAAGAATCCATAGAACACTTGAGATGCTTATGGTCTCCATGTAGATTTTGTATCAAATTACAACCTCTATGAATGATTTTAAAATTTAAAAATATGAGAATTCGATGCATATATAATATACAGACCAGTTGAGTGATTAAGCATTTATGTAGTTAACTTATGATACTGTAAGTTGCCTTATCCCCATGGCAAAAAAAAAGGCCTAAATAAAATGGTCTTAATGGAATGTAATGTGTTAATTTTGGCTTATTGCTTTCAGGTAGCTACATTAGAAAGGAATGTTTGAAGTCAATAATTAACATTTACTCTAATTTTAAAACTATTTTCTTCCTTTATAGAGTTATTTTTATGCAAAAAAAAAACCACCTTGAGATATCCAGCTAATTTTCCAAAAGAGTACCTATTCTGATGTATTTTAACCGCAGGGGTGATTGATGTGAGGATTTATCCAAGATTCCAGATTTTTTACTTTCTTAAATATAGAATTTCAGGATATTTTTAGATTCACTATCTGTCAAATTTTGATTTATAACAAATATATCATTAAGATAGTGTAATAATTTTAGATTACATCAAAATCAGCGGAGTAGTAAAACTTCGTGTCGAAATAAATTAGTGAAAATCCAGTCGTTTTGTTAAAATACGTATATTTGTGGATCACATTAACAATATACAATTATTCGAAATTATGTCAGATTTTTACAGCTGGCTAGTTTTCAGAATTTTTAAAATGGAAACACTATCACATTTGCAATCAGTTAATTTCCCATTTAGCAAATAAATAAATAATATAGAAGGGAGCATAATAAAAAGTTAAAATTGTGATTTAAAAATATTATTTCTCTTAATTGTAAAAATTGTCTTTTTACTCATCACAATGATTAACTTCTCAAAGCTTGCTGTATTGATTTGTTTGGGAATTTCTTTGAATTCTTCTTTTATATGTGATTATTTTTGGTATGGATTAATATTGTGCATTTGTTATTTATTCATTTGGGAAACAATCTATACTTTGATTGTGCGTGTTTATGATAAAAATAAATTGTGGTAAAATCTTTTGACAAACATAACTAGTTCATGATAGAGTTATGTTTAAATCGATCTCGCTCTCTGCTATCACTTTTAAGTCAACGGATCAAAAGCCACTCGCAAGAAATCTTGCCAATTTCACCATTTTACTTCTATTGTCACCTTGAACTACAGGATCGTTAAAAAAGGTTGGGATTACAAAATGGTATTATGCAAAATAATAAATACTTATGCTCATGCATTTTGTACTAAAAGATTAAGTTTTGTTTCCAAGACAAAGTTTTATGTCCATTTTTCAGCATGTTTTGATATGTGCACCATTAGGTGCTCGGCCAGCATTAGAATGGTAATCAGTGTCCTTCCATGTCTTGTTGGCCGTGGTGGCCTAGTGGTAAGGTCTTGGCCTCAGGTTCCAGAAATCCAATTCCGCTGTGTATGGGGCCTATTGCACATTAAATCATACATAGTGGTCAGACATCCTCCTGTTGGTGTGGTGCCTGCGCTACCAAATCGGGTGTAAGGCCTGGTAACAGGATGGAGGGAAGTGTTGTTGGTGTGCTGCAGAAATTTGGAGAGGGAGGTGCCTGCTCAGGTGTTGTCCTTGTCATCTGATCGCAGTTCAAAAATGTGAAAATATGGCCGCAAGACACATGGTGAAATAAAATTCAATTTATTCATAAAAACTATCTGCTACCTAGCAAACTCAATAAAAGCAGCAATATATGCCGTGTCAACTAACACCCGGAAGCAGAAAGCGCTTAAAAGTGCGACGTGCGTCGCAGAACACGCTCTTTATTCCATGCCTCCTCTCTTCACGTTTCGCGCAACGCAGCCTCCAGAGATTGGAGCAATGGCAAAAATAACTCTCCTTCATCTCTTGGCTTACAAGAAAGCCACACCTTCATCGGAGCTGACGTCACTGGGGATGAAGTTCCGAAACAGGCACGTTGAAAGCTGCGTGTACAAGAATGTACTGGAACTACAGAGTTCCTGGAATACGAATATGGCTCATTTATCTAACTGGACCAGCTTTGGGCACGCAATCTATTTTGCATTTTACTGTGGTTCGCTAAATTTGGACGGACTGCCTGCAGAACATTTCCAACTGTTTGAGGTTATAATGCAGAACATTGGACATAATTCTGCTCGTGGGAACTAACATAACTTAAAACATACTTAGGTATTCAGACATAAAGGAAACTCCCCCTTCTTTGTTAACAGTTAATAATACAGTTAAAGATTAGGGAGAGTTATCATTGGTCAAGCTAAAAATGATGCAGTAGACAATGAGGTTATGCAACCTGTTATCAAATGATGTAATAGATGCAAATAACCTATTGTTTAATTTCTTTTTCACACACTGATGCCAGATAAATTAAATACTATCATTAGTTCTTTAAAGTTTTAACTTAATAATTTTATAATAAATAACTTTAATAATAAATATCATTTAATTTAACTTACGAGGGGAGGGTGCGACTTGGGAAATTTAGTTTGGGATTAAACTTGGCATATTAGTAGTATACCTTTAGGGTGTTCACCCATTGATCTGATAAAGTGCAATGGCCAGTCAATTTGGAGAAAATAGCACTCAAACTTTGGGCACGGCTTATAAACCAGTAAGTGATCACAAGCAGTTAGCGGCCAGATATCTGAGGTATCGGAGTGCTCGTCTACTGCCCATTTGATCGACAGTTCGGTCCTGGCTGAATTTTTTCATTTTTATTTGTTTCAAAATTATTTCAAATTAAATTAAAAATTAATAAAATATTTTTAATTTTAATATTAATTATTCTTATGCAGAAAATAATTGTTCATTCATATGGTACTTGAATTATAGATAAAATTTAATTTATAAGCAGTAAACTAATTATAAATACTTCTTTAATGGTGACAAATAATAACTATAATTAAAATTGAATAACAATAACTATCATAAAATCATTAAAAGTTTTAAATTATTGGATTTTTATATTTACTAATGCTTTGTTTTTATTTTATCTTGTAAACAATAGTGAGTAGATGTAAATGCATTGAATACATATGCAGACGGTCTAATATTTTCATGATTGAATGTAAATAGTAGAGAGCAGCCGGTAATCTATTAAATGTGTAGGCAGTTGGTTCAAAATTTCAATGATTGAAAAGGACACCAATGGGTAAATGTCTTTACTCTCTATTATATAAAATTCTTCTACAGTGCTTTAACGTATCGCTTTTTGATTAAATTAGCATAATACAGATAGTTAAAGTATTCTATGAATAAAGATATTGCTAACATATCAGAGTTTAAGGGTGGAGTTGCACAAGAATCACTTAAAGAATCGTTGTTCTTGTAAACAATCGTTATTTATTGATTGTGCAAGATGTCAAAATATTTTTTCTTTCCAACGTTTTTATGATAGTTCTCATTCTGATTATTGTATGTAGTTAAATGTAGAAATATAGAATTTTTAATAGTAAAAGAAAGGTAGATTTAAAATTAGTAAATGTAAAATGAATTTCTAAAATTTATGAATGATAAAGCCTAAACAAAAATGTTTCATGATGTGAGTCATTATAGTTATTATTTATCACCATTAAAGATGTATTTATAATTATATTACTGCTTATAAATTAAATTTTAACTATAATTCAAGTATAATATGAATTACCAGTTGTTTTATGCATAAAAACAATTAATATTTTAATTAAAACTATTTTTTAATTTTTCATTTAATTTGAAATAATTTTTTAAAAAATAAAAATAATAATAGAAAAAAACTCAACCAGGACCGAACTGCTGACCAAGCGGACAGTAGAGGAGTACTCTGACACCTCGGCTAACTGCTTGTGATCACTTATTGGTTTATAAGCTGTGCCCAAAGTTTGAGGCCTATTTTCTCCAAATTGGCTGGCCATTGCACTTTATAAAATTAACGGTTCAACACCCTAAAGATGTGCTTCTAATATGCCAAGTTTCATTTTGAACTGAGTTTCCCAAGTCGTGCCCTCCCCTTGTTAGTACTTCTAACAAAAATTATGAGGTCCATCCCAAAAGGGATGGACCTCTTATATTGTTTCAAAACAGGACGTTAATATAACTGCACTAACCTTCCATGTCTTCTGAAGCGTCTAATTTTTCCCAATCTGCACATGAAGCCTTAAATGAGAAATTACCCAACTGTTGAATTGGTAGAATGGTCTAACCTTATTCCTGGACTTTTTCTTCTGGGGATACAATAAGAACATTGTAAATAGAGAAGAAATTACTGATATCAGCATCCTGAAATTTTGAATCATAGTTGCAAATGAAATTGTGACTCCAGAAAGGCCTCACATTGACTATCGTCTTGAAGTTTGTTGAGCTTCTGATCATGCACATAACAAAACAAACTTAAATGGATATAAAAATTTGAACTTTTCGTTATATCTTAGTAAAAATTTATATGCCATATCTTTTTTTATTTCGCCTTATATGATTTTATAATCTCGGCATTCTTTTGTGATGGCTCTATGTTTTCAGAATCTCTCTGGGTGTGAAGTTGTATAATCTATTTTCTCCTTTTATTCTACCTTTATGGATTGCTAACATTGCAATGATGATATTGTTAATGATAATATGATACTGTTGGATAGAATCTTATTTTTATTAGCATACTATCAATCATCGATTATACTTTCATACCAGAAGTGATTATGATATTTTACTTTCTGTAATGAGAAATTTAGGATTTCTTTTAAGTACTCATTACCATTCTCAAATATTAAGAATAAAGATATCTAGAAATTAATTATATGAATGCCATTATATTCAACAAATTATAAAATATTCTTGAATGTATGCATAGTCTGTAGAAAATGAAAAATGATTTATTCTTATATTTAAAAAAATATTTATGAAGTCTATAGATCAGAAAATCTCTCTCAATACTCTATTGTCAGGGTTTTTTTTACCAGTGGCATATATTTTAGATATAATTCATTGAATAACCTGACACCTTAACTAAATTCCTTACATTCCATGAGCCATTATGATTTAACTAGCAATTATTCCTTTTTAATACTTGTTAATATGCATACTTCAGATTCAATACTTGATGTGTAAACATAAAAATCCTTTGTCTGCATTAATGCCCTGTTGATCATACTTGGGTAAAAAATGATAACATAGCATTTTTCAAATTTTAACACTCAATCCTTCAAAAATAATAAATAAGAAGAAAATCTTCTTAGAAATGTCGAGAAACCCAAAAGGTAAGCAACTCTATGAAATGATGTAGTTAAACGTGAAATATAAATTAAATTTTTTTTGTTATGAATTTTTTTGCTTCAGTAATTAAATTTCTTGAATATATATCTGTTTGCATGCATGTGTGTATATCACGTTTATGTCCCGCATTATTTCAGAATTAGTCCTGGTAGTTTCCGGACATTTAAATAGGGTCTCGATCTTTCCCGATATACATCTTTAGGAGTATTCAAATTTCGTCAAAAATATGTGGTAGATCGATAATCTATTATTCAGGTGACAGCATAGTCTTTGATCAGATTAAATTCATAAACTGATCACCCGCTGTATATTGTACAATATAATTTTTTATATTTTATGTGCATGCATTTGTTTTCAAAATAAACATGATGTATTTATTCTTTTAAGGCCCCAGGTAGAGCATTTTACATGCTCTGGGTTAATGTTTTGGCACCTTGGATTTTCAGTCCAGCACCAGAAGTCGATGAAAAGAAGCAAAAGAAATTAGAGAGGAAAGCCAAAAGACGATAATCTTATTTTTTTAAAATTATCCTAATTTATTTATGTTTTTGTTACAAATTTTATAATCTTTTTATAATTTCTCCAAATATTCCAATTTGTTGTTCTGCATTTCCTTGAAAATATTTTTTTTCTACTATGATTGTTATTATTGAATTGAAACTGTTTATTTTACTATTAGGACTGTTTTTATATTTCTGATCAAAAAACAAAAAGATTGTTATTTATTTGAATTTTAAAATGAATTCTTATTTTGATATGTTGTGCTCTTTTAATATTTTGTAAAAGTGAAACTTATGAACTTAATTGCACCATTTTATAGAAGCTATTTTTACATTCAAAAAATAAAGACACCTGTAAAGAGATTTCTTGTTATTCATTTCATTTCATGTGTGAAACTCGTGAAAAACTTTCATTCTATCCATGCAATAGGAGATCTATTATTCAAAATTCAAATTAACCATAATTCAGATTCAGAGAAACCTGCTGGACATTCAAAACTAAAGCAATAAAGGATGAATATCATCTTGAAGAAAATCCCTGTTACAATGAATGCTGTATTCCATTCAATCCTTACACATTTTGATGTTCATTTGTAAAATTTTATCACATTAATTTTTTCCTTATGAATGGTGCAGATCCTGTACCATCAAACATTAGAGGTATATTCCTTTACCTATTGCATTGGTTCTCATGATGCGTCTTCTAGAATATTTCTGCAGATCCTCGCAGTCCCTCGAGCCCAAAACAACCCCTCATTCAAAAGTTTATATGTATGTGTATAATACTTTGCCCATGTTATCTTGCTAACACAATAATAATAGGGCAGGGGTGGCGAACCCACCCTTTTTGAGATTCTTATGTGGCCTTACCAGTTATTTACAACTAGCTGTAACCCGCGACTTGGTGCACGAAGAATTTGAAGTGTTAAATTTTTTAAATTCACGAATGTAAATGTTTCGTTACATGTTGAAAGGGAAAATTAAAAGTTTTGACATTATTGGACGACTAACAGGAGTGTTTGCTGTTATAGTTAGGTAATTTGTTTATCTATGCTAACACACTTTTGTATACTACGTTTTTTGCACGGATGTAGAGGTTTTGTGGTCTGGACACACGTGAACATGCCACATATGTTGCCCATAGGAAAAATATGGTTTTCCAAATGTACGCCTGCCACTTTGAGTGTCTGGCCCTGAGCCTACCTTTTGAAATTGGATGGAAAATCCTTCGGTATTATCGGAATATGTGAAATTAAAACACTTTCTCGTTTTTAAACACTCTCACGATGTTTAAACCTAGGTGTGCAATTTGTAACCGTGCACAGTCTCAGTACATCGAGGTTACGTATCGATAGTACTGGCACACCGACTTTTAATATCAGCTTGTCGGAAGGTACCCCTGACAATTCTAAGGAGTTCAAGAACTCTACAGGATATGATGTTACTTGTAACATATATATTTTTTTATTTATCTGACTTAAACTTTCATTAATCAGTGCCAAAATTACCAATTCAACAACCATTCTCTATTCCTCATGTATTCTCCGTTACTGTAAATTGCATCATTGTACTCAATGGTATCATCAGGCCCTTATAATCTGTGTACCATCCATCATGGTATATGTCTTCCACTTCTACCATTTAAAAGAATACATAAAACAAAATACTATATCGTCGTATATTTTCCTTTAGTTATAATTAACTTTAGTTTCTAAATTTTAATCTAAAAACTCTTGCAGCTATATTATATCTATCAATAGATTTCTGTCCCGGCGTCGATTTATCGACAGATTCTTGAATAAAATCTGATATGGAAAAATATAAATCACTAAAATTAAATAGACTGCAAACTCAAAAAATGAAAATCAAGCGTTGAGTTCAGTAATTACATTTATTATTCCATTAATAAATTATTTGTTTATTTTCTCTGAAAGATCACATAATCGCGGCTTTCTTTATGATCACGTGATGTTTGACATTCAAAATAATTTATTCCACGTGTAGTTTGGCCGTGAAAGCGTAACAAACAGACAGACAGACACACTTTCTCATTTAATATATTGTTAAGGATTAAGCATTTATTATTTGTTAGGAAACGCAGGTAGAAATGACAGGTGATATGAACTGCAGTGATTTTTTAATCTAATTAAATAAGCTTTAGAATTCTTTAAGAACCAATGAAAACATTGCCAAACGATATTTGAAAAAAAAAATAAACAGAAAAAATAATGGCAAAGTAATTACACCGTTGCCTAGCAACGCATCAGTATCAATTCTAGTATCATTAAATTTGATTTATTTTAAAATCGTCTGCGTGTCAACTTTTTTTTAAAATTTTGAAAAATTAATACAAATTGAAGGAAAAATGTCACAGATATAAAATTGATATCATTAAAAAGGTAAAATTTTGAACTTTAAGATGGTATAAAAATAATTTTGGGGGGATAATTTGCTCCGAACTTACAGCGGAAAAACGGTTTCGGTTACTTCTTAATTAACTGACTGTTTAATTAACTTTAGCGCTTTAAAAAGTTGACAGTAATCTTACCCTAGTCTTAATTAATAAGTGTGCAAAGTTTGGTTGAAATCAGTGCCGTGGGTTAGGAGGAGATGTGGAACATAGATACATACAAACATACAAAATGACTTTTATTTATATTAAGATTAGCAGTGAAGTAATATACTTGTCTGTAATATAATAATAATTACTGAACAATAACCGCTTCCAGGCTCAATTTATCCCGAGTTTATGGGTCAAAAAATCTCAATTTTGCACCCGAATCCCTATCGATTTCAGAAGAATCCGATTATGAAATATCTAAGTGATATTCATCTTCAATATTGTCTAAATCAGAATCATCAGGCTGCACACAAGCCATGATAATAAAAAATTGGATAAAATCAACAACTACTACTACAAAAAAAAACTAAATAAACAGACCTTGGAACAGTTCACTTTGAACCTGCAATTAGTATAGTGCTACCATCTATTGGCTAGAAATGTCGACAAAAGTTATTGAAGCAAAGCATATGAAGAATAATTCGTGAAAGGCTCGCTGCACATTGTAAAATTTTATACTGCCTGAGCAATACTCGGGATGAGCCAGATTTGAACGAAGCCGGGAAGGGGTTAAGATTCTGCCCGTGTGGACTTTTGGCCAGCTGCCGAAATTTAAAGAGGCCTTTCAAAGCAGAAAGGTTTTCCACCCCGGAAGCAGAAAGTGCGACGTATGTTGCAGAACAAACGCGGTCTTTGCAGAACATTTCATCAATATTTTTTATAAAAAAAGGTCATTAATGAGCTTGAATCAGAGATCCCCAGATTAATGAAAGTTATAGTATTTAATATTTCTATTCCTGTGTCGGAAAGCAATTTGTGAATCGTGGGGATCCACAATCGACAAAATTTTTCAAAGACCCACCGCAATTGATGGGGATGACGCAGCAGTTGGAACAACTAACAAAAGAATGTTTGCTTATTCCAATGGTGCATCACCTGGCCATAAATCTGTCAGAAAGTTGTTAAAAGCGGCCATTGTCGCAATGTAAGGGCCAAATTTTCATAAACGTTTTGTGAACAGTACTTCCCCATTAATGTCATTGTATCTGACTTCAAAAGTCATTAACAGAATTGCAAATTCTGAATGTATGCCTTGGTTTAAAATAATTTTAATATAATGTTTTGTCATTAATGAGTAATAAAGATTCTACTGGTTAATTAGTATTTTTATATCTATTTTGCATTTCACTGTGGTCCGCCAAATTTGGACAAACTGCCTGCAGAACATTTCCAACTGTTTGAGGTTATGTTACAGAACACTGGATATAATTCTGGTCCTGGGCCGGGAACTAGGGTAATTTTTATTGTATTTGAACAAGCGAAGGATATGTTGTAGGGAAAGTGAAAATCTCTGCTGAGTTTGTAGATGGTCTCTTTAGCTCAAATGGGAACAGTGGCGAATCAGGGGCTATCGGAGCTGCAGCCCCCCCGTCTCCCCAAGTCAAGAATTCTTGATTTTATTTAAAATCACTATAACTATTTGTTTTTAATTTGTCTTTTTAAAAAAAATAATAAAAATGTGACAATTTCTGGCTTCACAGATTCGAAAATTTTTCTACTTTTCTAGTCATTCCACTTGTACTTGTAGCGTTGACGCGGTCGAAAACATTTTTTGGATAGTTATTTCATTTTATTTTTTATTAAATTATCGAAGAAAATATTTTCTTGTTTTTTTATGATTCTTATTGTCAGGTGAGGAAAGTCTGCAAAGTTAAAGTGTTTTGGTTTACATAAACCAAGATGTTTGACATTCGTCACAGCGATACAAAATTTTTATGACCTCAGCCCCTCCCAGACCCAAATCCTGGATTCGCCACTGAATGGGAACGAACATTCTTCTTCCCCCATGACTTCCTAACAATTCAAGATAGAAAGAAAATTCAAATTCGATGCATTATTGCCGTATCATAACAATTTTTGTAATTAAAGTTTTTTGGATAACTACAATTGCTTAGTAGTTATGGGCTGAAAAGTGATTTTCTGCACATCCCCAACAGGGGCATAGCGAGGGTAAGTGGTACCTGGGGCGTAATATGATTTTTTGCCCCCCCCCCCCATTGTCATTAGTGACTTAGCTTTTATAAAATTCCCCCCAGGGTATATTTTTTTGTCCCCTCATCGTATTTGACTTTAAAGAGTGACATTAATGTTTCGTC
The DNA here is from genome assembly GCA_013235015.1 of Araneus ventricosus. Classification (NCBI taxonomy): domain Eukaryota; kingdom Metazoa; phylum Arthropoda; class Arachnida; order Araneae; family Araneidae; genus Araneus; species Araneus ventricosus. The sequence continues at coordinate 109,788 of BGPR01002569.1, read as the reverse complement.
ACCAAGGCCATTGGCGTAGTGAGAGTAAATGGTGCTATCAAATAATACGGTCTTTTATGTCATCAGTGGCTTAACAAGCATAAATGGTGTCAGAGGGAATGTTATTATTTTTATGCCCCAATAACCATATTTTGCTTTAAAAATGGTATGGGAGCAGTAATGTTTCGACTCCGGCGGACTGGGTCTGAAAATAGTGGTTGCCAGGAGTCAGTGAGGGCCCACACATATCTATAATCGTAGCATTAATTCATATATATATATTTAATTATATATATTTAATTTTTCATATTTAATTATATTAATTTAAATCTATAATATTTAATAATTATATATTTAATTTAATTTTTTATTATATATTTCACTTTTCCGCGTTTTTAAAATAAATCCCTTTTAACAACCTTTAATTTTCTACGTTTAAAATAACGAAACTATGTTTAAAGTTATTTGATTTTAAATTCCGTAAGTTAAATATTATATAAGAAACACGGACCTTGGGTACAGGGCTATTTTATTTATTTGCTTTAGAAAAGCTTACTGTAGAGAAAGAGTTTTTTTTTCTCTCCCACATTTCCTGGGGGCCCAAATTGTCTTCTGTTTAAGGGGGCCCACTTGCCATCGGGCAAGCTGGCAACCTCGCCAGTCCACCACTGATGGCACCTGTAGCCCCTGGTCGTTATATCACTGACCCCCAACTTAAAACTGCCTTTTAACCTATACTTGTAACACTTTTTTGGAAAGCTCTCATCATTTGCATTCTCTTCTGTCCTCTTTCATTCTCGCAGCCCCAATCCTGTAAAATATTCTTTTCCTTACATCTCCAGATGAAAGGAATCTGCCTTCGGCTTCCGTCTTGGAGATAAGAATTTCTTTTTTTCTCTATACAAGTGAGTGCAGTTTCACTCCCCTTGCACGGCTATTCTGTGGGGTCTTTAATCACCCTGTAGACAGTTTTATTCATTTGTGCTGTTATTTCACCCTGTGTGGGATTGTTATATTTATTGCTAATGAGGTAAAATAAGTGCTGATGGAATAATATGTGCTGATGAAAGGTCTTATGTCTTGAAACTTAGGGGCACTTACCCTCTTCATTACTAAATTCCTGATTTTGGGAGAATATTTGAGATTTCATCTAGCCTGTATTATAACTGCAGGATAATTTTCATGTATTGAAGCATTCCTTTATTCTCTTTCTCAAAATTTGGTTTATTATCATACAAGGAAGTATTGGTGGGGAAAAAATTAAAAAAGAAAATCTTAAAGAAAAGTCAATTTTTAGCTTGTGATTTTAAAAACGATAATTGCGTTGCTACTATATGGTTTTATTTTATTAAAAAGCCTTATTATAATAATATAAATATGATTAAAAATTGTGCATTATTTCCACTGCAGTATACTACTTTTCCTAGACGTCCACATTTTTTTTCTTTTTTCAGAATAGCTGATTTTTACCAGATTGCTGAAGAACTTATACGAAGAAAAGTCACTTTTTTCTTCCTTAAAAGTTTCTCAGAGCCAGAAATGGACTGAATTTTAATGACTTATTCCCATATGATCACAAAACACCCTGATGTGGCATTCTTTAACTTTCTAATTGTATTGTTTAACTCGCTGATCACAACTGATGCTCTTGAGATCCATTCACAAAATTAATATTGGAAAAAATTTGTCATTTCTGTAGCAAATTAAGAAATATAATTAGTAAATTAATTGCACAGAATCTCTCCAAGAGATCTTAATCTTGAAAATCATTTATTTCATTCTGAGCTGCCTGTAGTAAATTATTAATAACTAGAGTTCATATAAAACACTCAAATTTATTGTTTCTTTTAGCTTAATGTCTAACTGTACAAATTAGGTTGTCTGTTGAATCATTGCATATGGACGAGTTTTCTGCTTTGTTTGTTTACATTTAAGTGCCTGTACTAAGTATTTCCGGTGTAATGTGATACAATACTCTTTATGGAATGATCTAATCATTTTTGTGGAATCATCTTTTTGGAACGAAGTATACTGTGTCTAACTTGGAAATGGGGGATAACAGCCTTTGTTGCTTCAAATCCCATAACTCTTTAAATCAAATTTCGGTGTAATGCTAAGTCATGGGAATCTTCAAAGCGGAAATCCAACATACAAGCAGATAAAATCAAAGTTTTTAATGTGAGCAAACAAACCAGAAAACTCGTCCATAGTTATTTTAGAGACAAATATATTTATAAATGATTCTCATAGAAAAGTCCCGCAAAGAGTGACTTTGCTGGTAAAAAATCTAAATAAACTTTACCGTTTCACCTAAAGTTCAATTTGCATGGACATCACAGGAACAGTAGTTCAGTACATATCTTTGCTATGTTCTGTATAATCTATCTCCTCTTCAGTTTTTTGTCTTCTTTTCGATTTTTCTTCCCTAGATTTAACTAAATGATTCCGAAATTTCCAATGCCAAATCGGGTCTTTCTTTTCGCAGGGCTCTCCATTCTTCCATACTTTCCAAAACAGAGATCTTGCCACACGTGTTGCAGATGTAATCCATTGCAAAGGATTTCAGGTCTTCATCGAGCAACTCTCCCAGGACGAGCATTCTCCACACATTTTGGAAAGACACGGTTTCCTTGAGGAAATAAGAGCACACCATTTTTAGGTCCTGAAGCTGGTATTTGTCAGCAGCTAACAACAGATCTGCAGCCGACGAGGAAGTCAAGTCGTAAGTTTTTCCAGTGTACATGTACACCAACAATGCTCGTAGAACCGATACATCTATATCGGTAATGTCCACCTCATTCGTTAGACTTTCCTTCATCTGGTTTGCAAACATGGCTGCGAAGACGGGGGATCTTACAGATAGGATGATTTTGTGAGCCGGGATAGAAGCACCCCCACATTTTAAGGTGACGTCTGCGAAGCGAGATGACTCTGGGTCCAATAATCGCCCGAAATCATTCGATAACTCGCCTAGAGACGTCAGCTGGACTGTCTTTTTGAATTCTCTATTTACTAAACCACTGGCGAATTTCTCACTGATGTCTGAGATTTTCACAAAACCATGTAACCTTGAATACTGGGCGGGAGGAATCGTCATATTGATGTTTGAACTTATCTCTATTATTGAACATCCGGTTACGATAACATGTGAAACATTCAGTTGAAATCCCCCAAGTCTCATTTTTCCATGGATCGAAAATTTCCCAGCAGTATTTTTTCGATGAATTTCTATAGAATCAACTATCCAGATACTAGTACGGTATCCCTTTTTTGCTACAACACACGCAATAGCCCATTGGCCATTTAACCTCATTTTCCAAATTGGACAATTTCTTTCATCATTAGTAACCACACATGGTATCCTCCAATCAATTTTAAACTCTGGCATTTAGTGGCGTCAGTTGAACTCGCTGAAAGTGAAATCTTGATTTCCGTCCGCTGAATTTAGCGGAAAAGCCGATAACAGAAGAAAAGCCTCCGCGACAAACGAACTTCGTATTTCCCTCCTGCTGGAGCTACACAAAATTGATAACTAAGACAGCGGAATCGATACGAGCATTAATCTTGAGATGTTTACAAATCCTGGCTGTAATAAAGTAACATTTTACGAACTGAATCTGCCCCGGCGCGCGGAGAAAAGTTTCAGTTCGCGGTATTGCTTTAGTGGCTCTGGAGTGAAACGGGGAATCCCGCACACAAATGTATAACTAGGTTTCCGTAAAATTATTTGCGCACCTGTCCGTTTGGACGATAACTCTGGAAATCAACGTTCTCGTGAGATATGAAACAAAAACTGATATTCGAAGCTCATTTATCTTTAATGAATAATTTTATTTCGCAAATTAATCTGATTCACGATTATATAATTTTCCGTCATACCCAGTTTGCAGCATCAAAACGAGAGAATTTAAAAACTTCACCAGAGATACAAATGTATTTACAATAACTAAAAGCTCTATATTTGTGATGAATTCTATATAATAGAACATACAGAAGCGGCGACTCGGGTGAAAGCTATCCCTCCCCCCAACTTTTTTCGAAAAAAAATTAAATTTTTATTTCATTTTAGCTGCCTAAAACCAGGAACTACACTAAAAAAATAGTTTCCGGGAAAGCTAACTAATTTTGTAATTAAATTGTGTTGTCTACCCCCTGTACTCCCGGATACTTTTAGGTGTCTATAAATTTTTTTCCCATTCAATCCCCACCACTGCATACGCACATGTTACTTAAATTAAAAGATTTCTTGAACTTCAACCAGGACGCTATAGATAGTGGGGGGGGGGGTCTCTCTCTGAGAAAAAAAGATGTTGAAAAAAATCTCAAAGAGAGAGATGTGGAAGTGATAAAGGTATGTAGAAAATCCTTTATATGATTTTTTTTGTCAACATGCCTTTAATCAATAATACAACTCTGCAGCGATCATTAGTGTATCAGTGGATAGAATTCTTTTCACCCACTTCATACACAGCAAACTCAGTTTACGTTAAAACACATTGTTTGTGTAAAATTTAAGTAAAAGAATAAATTAAAACAATGCCAATTAAATTAAGCCAACAATGTCAATGACTTTATCAATACAGCCATATTATGGCCGAAAAATTTAGATTGTATGTATAAAAATCAAAGTACACATTGCGCAAAACATTGTAAAAGAAAATTGCTAATCTTATTACATATGTGCAATTGTACTCGTACAATCCGACGAGGGAAATGGCAACTCCAGTTGTATGTAGTGGTGCGGGGTGGGTAATTCCCAGTGGTAGGTAAATTTTTGGGGGGCATTTACCCAAAATCTGGGCAAACACCCCAAAACTGGATATTTTACAAAAACAAAGTATTTGCGAATGGTGATTTAAAATAAAACATAAAATTTATACCCTCCCCTCCAAAAAAAAAAACTGGGTATTTTGCAAAAAAAAAAGTATCTGTAAATGACGATTTAAAATGAAACATTAAAATTTATAAATGCCCCAAAACTGTGTATTTTGCAAAAACAAAGCATTTGCTAATGGTGATTTAAAATAAAACATAAAATTTATACCCCCCCCCCAAAAAAAGGGCGGGGTGTTTGGGAAAAAAAAGTTTGGTTAATTGACGATTTAAAATGAAACATTAAAATTTATAAATGCCCCAAAACTGTGTATTTTGCCAAAAAAAAAAAGTATTTGAGATTGATGATTTAAAATGAAACAAAAAATTTATAAATACCCAAAAACTGGGTATTTTGCAGAAACAAGAAAGTATTTGTGAATGGTGATTTAAAATGAAACACAAAAATTATAAATGTCCCAATACTCTGTGTTTAGCAGGGGAAAAAAAGAAATTTGTGAATGGTGATTCAAAATGAAACATATATATATATAATTAATATATGTAATACATAGTTTATAATATTTTTTAATTAAAGTTTTCGACAAATTAAAAAAAGCAATTGCTAACAGGATTCGGAATAAAATATTCCAGAACTCAAACAGGATCGAAGGATAATTTACCGTTTCCGGTTGCACTTACGTTATTCCACTTACGATGGAATAATAATTTTGAACACCATTTATGACGAGTACGACCAGGGCAACTACATCAAACTTGGAGTTTCAAGAACATTAATTATTGATGTTGATGATTCATACGAACCACGTCTAGCCACTAAAATATCTAGTACATCTTCAAATAACACAGCAATAGGAAGTTCATTATCACTTTTAAAACTGCTACAACTGAAAAATCGGATAACATTTTATCAGAAATGTCTGGTTCTTCGACTAATTAATGCAAAACGAATTATATTATCTTTCGCAGGCGCATCATATCCAATGCGCTAATTGGGCTGTAGCCCAGGGGCGCCATTGATCCAAAAGGTGCCTAAAAATTTTCAACGCTAATTTTACTTCAATTTTGAACCAAAATATGTATTTGAAAAAATTTTGAAAAAGTTAAAAGTAAAGATATGATTTGGGATTGTAACTAGACAGTCATCGATTTTGTAATGTTACATAAACATGGATTTATCATTTCAAAAAATATTCATACAGAGATGGTCAGCGGGAAAAATTTTAAATTATGCATATAATAGAAGTTACCTACACTACGGAAGCTTACACGTAAAATCCTGTTTTGAAAAGACGTTAATTTGCAAAATTATAAGGTTAACTTTTTATTTTATTCTATTTTATTTATTTGCACATCAATTATTGTATTGGGTAGGTATTTTCGTTGGGCCTCAGGCTCTCAGATTCTTAGTTACGGTTCTAATAGGGCACCAAATTACTCTAGCCCGGGGCGCCCAAATTTGCTAAGGCGGCCCGGATTTTTCGAACGAAAAAATATCTTTTTTTTTCCATTATCAGTTCTTTATCATTTTAAAACCAAAATCAACATTTTCTTTTTTAATTTAGAACTTTTCTTAATTTTTCTCGAACTCTTTTAAGAAGAGCAGCAAATACATTATAGTTCACTTACTCATTGTAATTAAAAAGGGTTGACGTTTAAATCATGTATTTTATGTAATATGCATGGTGTAGTATTGTGTCTGTTTTTTTCTGATTAATTTTTTTAGTTTTTGAAAATTTAAAAAGTTGTAAAAGGTTCATATATTTCTAGTTTCTTTTTGCCTTACCTTAAACTCAATGTATATATATCAAACAAACTAGAAACATAAGACAAAAACTCAAAAACAATCAAGACACAATGGCAAAAAAATAGACAAAAACCAAAATAAATTGGAAAAAATATCATAGCGAGCCACTCGTCAGGAAGAGAAGCTTGCTCATGATATTAATTTGTACTTTTTTCTGCTAACGACAAAAGAAATCCGTTAAAATATGCCGCCATACCTTCAAAAAGCACAAGACAATTAAAATGGAAAATGGGAATATTCTGGAATAAAAGATAAATACATTGAAGGTGATTTAAAAAGAATCGAAAGCAAAAAATCCGAATACAAAAGACCTAGAATAAAATAAAATAAAATAGTAGTATACACAAAAAAATAAAATAAAAGCGAAAAAGGCTTACCATGGCTAGGAAAAAGCTAACATGTCCGTGAGAACCACGAGGAGAATGGACGCCAAACCAGTTATTGCTGTTGCAGAGGAAAAAAAAGAGAAGGAGAAAAAGGCTTTGCCAGTAGCTCCGGAATCACTGCTTGAGATATCGTCGCACAAAGTTTTCGGGAATACCATTATTTAAAAGTTGATATACATAGTAATATCAACCATATATAAAAAAATGCCATATCTTAATATTCAAAACAAAATTAACAAACATATCTATAATGCAATGCAAACAATTTAAATTTTTAATTTAACTAAATCTAAAATATAATCTAAAAAATAAAAATGCTAAATATACATAAGAGCGTATGGAAAATTTGAACATGTTTATGAACTCATTTACAATATAAACTATTGAAAAAAGGCAAACCAAAAATTTGTTGTTTTCAACAATATATAAGTTTCATGTAAGGTATTTACTCTTAAAATTAAATACCCGGGTATTTTAAATCACTTGTATCCTCAAGAATTCTTAAATAGTTTAAACCTATGAGACTTGCTAACACATAAATTAATTTTGAAAAAAAAGCTGTTGCCCTTTCGATCAGAAATTTAAGTATCGATTAAGTGACTCTGGTAAGCATACTACGAATTAACATAGAATCTGCAATGTCTTTGCAATTGACTAGAAGACAGTTCCCACTGAAAGTTGCCTTTGCAATATCCGTCAATAAGTCTGGGACAAACGCTTCAAAGAGCAGGGATTTTTTTTTAACTCATAGACAACTCCATGAAGACTTTTCAAGAGTCACTAAATCTAAAAATATTCTTACAAAAATTGCCGGAAATTCCAAACAAAAAAAAATCAGGATTAATGGATTCCGACATACAAATATTATACAAAGAAGACGCGGGGTAGCAATGTTTCTCAGCTGTCAGGGGTAAGTTTTTCCTTAATGGTCTTTTTTTAGTATTTTGTTACAATGATGGCAAATCACTGCTTGAAGAATTTTGTTCTTACTCCAGAATTTAATTGGATCTTTTGTACTTATATTCATCTCGAGTACGAACTAGTTTTGCTGGATTTTGGTCTAGTGCAGTGATTCCAACCTTTTTTCACTCGCGCCTTGATTAATCTTTTTTTATTATTTTCGAGTACCCCCTACTATTGTATCCCCCCAGCGCAAAAATTTTTATAAATAAAGCCAAGGGCTTAGGTTAGCTTAAGAGACAAACGACTCTAATGAACATAATAAAATTTGTAGGACTGATTTTTTATTTACATTTTTTCCCACTTTTTAGAATAGTATTAGTTCAAACTCAAGACGAATGGAAACAGCATTGAAATGATTTCGCATAAACTTCTGATGAGAGCTAACAATTACTCAATTACTAGACATTATTTTTGTTTCTTTCTTATTTCGTGAATAGGTTTTCGAACTTTTGCAATTTTCACTTTCGTTTTTCATACGAACTTCAGAAAACAAAGTTCTAGAATTTTCTTATGTTTTCGGCCATCACAAAGAACAATTTCGCATACCCCTAAGTTGCCATCCGCGTAACCCCAGGACTACGCGTACCACAGGCTGGGAACCTCTGATCTAGTGGCTTCATATTTGTGTTTTACTTGTTACTAGGGGGTTATCCCCTGCTCGCTTCGCTCCCCAACCCCCAAGAATCACGTTGTGATTCTTTCGGGATCACTACGTGATCCCAGCTCTCTTCGCCGTACAGTTATGCATTTCTGCTAGTAATAGGAAATTATAAATACATTAATTACTGAAAGTAAATTTAAATTATCTGAAATTGCATGAACTCATAAAATTAATTTTTCATCGATTACTAAAAACTAAATCATCAATTTCTAAAATTAAAATCTTCTTGTAGCACAGAGATATATATGTACATGTTAAAAAGAAATCTGAATGCTAATATTTATAATTCTAAGATGCTTAAAAATCAAATCTATTTACATCAGTCATTTATAACTTCTTTCCATACACAATTGACAGTATCTTCAACAGTTTTATTTGCCCTAACTTTATTCTACCAAAATTTTAAACATGCAGTATCTCTAATGAAATGTTGCTCAGAAAAGCTTCCCCACATGCATTCATACTCACTCCAATTATTATTTAGCCAAGAAATATGAAACTTTTCTCTCTAGGCAGTTATTTATGTGTTTAGCCTCAGAAAATTTAAGTTATCGAGAGATGATATAACCCATTTTATAACCTTTTACCTAAAAAAGGACCATTTAAAGAGAAAAGTGTCTTGAAACATGCTTATATTAATTATTGAAAATTGAAGCCGTAATTATGTATTTTTAGCTTTTTAAAATTGATAAGATCTTATGTTTACTCATGTTATGTTGCTCAGGAAGCTTCCTCACATGTATACAGACTCACTCCAGTTACAAGTTAGTCGAGAAAGGTACAACATTTTTGTCTGGGTAGTCACTTATGTTTTTTAAAATTAAGAAAATGTGAGTAATCGAAAGATGAAATAGACCATTCCTCAACCTTTTAACTAAAAACGACATATTAAGGAGACGTTCATTCATTTGCCTAACCGAAACTGCAAGACTTTTTTTTTTTATTTTATTTTATTTTAATTTTTTTTTATTTAAAAAAAAACAAGAAATTTATTTTGTTCAAACTATTTAACTAAAAAAAAAATCGTTGTCTCAGATTTTCCGCTGATGCAAACAAACCAAACTTGCCAGCTGTTGCCAAACGGCGATTAAGAAATTCTACCCTTTTCTGTCGCCACATAAGAGAATTATATATAGAGATACTTCTGGAAACTTTCATTTCTCTTGGGATTTTCGGGCAACAAGGGTTCAAATTTCGCACGAAAGTCAGGCCCATAACAGAAAAAAATCCCAAATTTGAATCTCTGGCGGTAGGTGACCCTTTTCGAAGTCTGCAGGCCGGATTAATTTTTTTCCTTTTTTCCTATTTTTCCAAATTTTTACAGAAACGCTTCGTTTTTCACTTCTTTTAAAGCATTCATATCAATAAACTGTCTTTACTATTTTGTGTATAAGCTTCGCTGTATTGCTATTTTAAGTGCTGTTCGCTATATTTTCAGTGGCGGTTTTTCGCACTGGTGCTAGAGGCGCTCGCCTCGTACCTCGAGACCCTGGGGGACCTCAAAATTTATTCAACTACATCGCAGTGCTAAGTAGACGGCGAATTTACGACAATGAATAGGGGGAGGGACATCAAATTAATTTTCCGCCTGTGGCCTAATATTGTCAAAATCCGCCACTGTGTATAAGCTTAAATTTCAAGAACCCAACCAGACACCAACCAATCAAACCAACCGAAGGTAAATGGGAGGGGGGAGTACCCGGAACATAATATAATTTGGTAAACCTGGAGGAGTTTAGGGTTCGTACTACTTTCTCGCCAATTTTCTTTGGCGCAATTTTATTTGCCGTCGCCGAACACTGTTTAGGATGCGCAGTGAGTTTTTTATATATCTCCTGCGCATTCGATGCGTACGGCATCTCAAAAACGAGAGATTGAACACGCAATGCCTTTGATATTGCAAGTGTGCACTGGGCAAATTTTTTAAACTTAAAAACACATCAGCGGCTTCGCTTTCAGCAAAGCGGGCCCCTCGTAGCTTCGCTTTTACATTGAGGAACGAAACACACAGGGAAAGCACGAACACAGGAAAAACACGACGTCTGAAGACGACGAAACGTAGCAAGGGAACCATTGTTTCCAGAAAAAACATTCCTTGTTCGATGTCTGGAAGCCATAATCAGCAACACAGAGGAAGAGAATCAGCAAATTAAATGAACGAAAGTCTTCAGAAGAGAAGCGGACTGTTATCGAAAAAAAAATCCGTTTGTAAATGATTAAGAATTTCAAACGAAGTATTATTCAAATTCGTACGCCGACTAATCAAATCGAAGAGAGCAGACATTGAAACAATGGAAATGAGGCGAAATTAAGGGCATGCGCCGTAGACCGGTAAACAAATCACTGTCGGCGCATGCGCAATTGGAGTCGAAAAAATTTTCAACTAGCATCCAAAACAAATGTTCTGGCACTCTATCTCTTGGCGACCCAACAATTGGCGAGCTTAAAGGAAATGAAGTGAGTACGCACCCTAAATTCCAGGTTAACCATAATTTTTTAGCTCTCGATCGTCATCACTTGATATTTTACTTGATTTTAATGACATAAATTATGCAGTTTTTAGCTTTCATTATTGTTTATACGATGTTTTCAGCGGAACTATTCCTTCTAAAAAAGATGCTACTTTGAGATTTCCCTTCTGGTACTCAATGGAAACCGAGAGATTAATAAAAAAGAAAGCCACGGTCCGTAAATTAGCTTTAAAAGGTGCTAATCCTGATTCATTTGATGAATTTAAATCTTTACTATCTTCTGTTAAGTATAATATCCAAAAGGATTACAACACGTACCTGCGGCATACGGAAAATAATCTAATTTCGGATCCTAAAAAATTTTGGTCTTATGTTAAAAATAAAAAGATCAAAGTCTGTGCTAGGCTTGAATACAGAACTAAAATATCAGCAAAGGCATTTACGATATCGCCATCATTTTCATAACGTTATTATAGAATAAACTATCAGGAGAAATTCTCCTGATAGTTTATTCTATAATAACGTGCGTTATGAAAATGATAGGGAGAATTTCTCCTGATAAACTATCAGGAGAAATTCTCCTGATAGTTTATTCTATAATAACGTGCGTTATGAAAATGATGGTGATATCGCAAATGCCTTTGCTGATATTTTAGTTCTGTATTCAAGCCTAGCACAGTCTTTGATGAAAATGATGAATGCAAAAGCAACTGCGTCGGTGATCTTGTTAAAATCGCAAGCGTTACCTATGATGATGTGGGTTTGGCTATCAGGGAATTGAAATCTTCCCTAACTGTGGGTGTTGATAATATACCTTCTTTTATTATTAAAGGATGCGCAGAGTTTTTGATTTATCTCCTTCTTGTTTTGTTTAACCTGCCGTTGAGAACAAAAGTGTGTCTTGATGTCTGGAAGCAAACAAGAATTATTCCTTTTTAAAAAAAAATCTGATGTACAGAATTGTGAAAATTATCGACCTATTGCTATTTTAAGTCCTTTTTCTAAGATTTTCGAAAGTATAATCCATAAAAAGTTTTACCACCAAGTTAAAAACTTAATTTCTACATCTCAACACGGGTTCATACCAAAGCGCTCAACAACCACTAATTTATTCTGTTTGACAGGCAAAATTATTTCCTCATTTAAATCTGGTTCTCAACTTGATGTTATTTACACCGACTTTTCTAAGGCCTTTGACTCTATCGATTTTGGCATTCTTTTAAAAAAGTTGCATGGTATTGGTTTTCATGTAAACCTGATTGATTGGCTTCTTTCTTACTTATGTAATCGAACACTCTATGTTTATTTTAACAATGCTGTTTCTCATGAATTTACAAGTACTTCCGGTGTCCCACAGGGCTCTAATCTTGGACCTCTGCTTTTTATTTTATTCATTAATGACCTTCCTTCTGTTTTTAAGTACTCTGAATGTCTTTTATTTGCTGACGACTTGAAATTGTTTAGTTCAATACGTTCCGATTTAGATTCTGTTCTTTTACAAAGAGATCTTGATTGTCTTTTTAAGTGGTGCACAGACAACAGATTACACCTGAACATTGAAAAATGTAGTGTTCTTAGTTATACTCGAAAAGCTCAGCTTTTGATTCATGTATATCAAATTAACAATCTTGTTTTATCACGCTCAAATACAATCACTGATCTTGGGATCATCTTTGACACCAAGCTTGATTTTTCCCAACACATCGATACCATGGTCTCTAAGACATATAGTAGGCTTGGAATTCTTACGCGCAGAACCAGAGAATTTCCCAGTGAACTTACCCTGAAGGTCTTGTATTGCGCTCATGTCCGATCCGATCTGGAATGCTGCAGTATTTTCTGGGATCCCAATTACCGAAACAAAATTGAAATTATTGAGCGAATACAAAACAACTTCTTGAGATATTTACTTTACAAGAAAAATGGATTTTACTCGCAGGATGTATCTTCTTCACTCCTATGTAATACCTTTAATATGCCTAGTTTATGTTCCAAACGAGATGTTTCTTGCGTTCTTTTCTTTTACAAAGTTATTAATGGTTCAATTGATTTTAATGATATAATGAGCTCTATAGATTTCGCTGCGCCCGCCAGATTTTTAAGGAACCAAAATTTCTTTCTAAATTTATATTCAAAATTTAATTATATTAACAGGTTCTCGTTATATAGGTTTTATAAAATTCTTAACAAGTTCTCTGATGAACCTGACGTTTTTAATGTCTCTTGGTGCTTTTAAATTGAAATGTTTGCATCTTTTAAATACATGATGTGTTTTATTTTGCCCTTTTACAACATTTTAGATTTTTATGTGTTTTGATTTTACGTGTTCTTACGTGATCGACCATTTTTTATTTGCATTTCAAATCAGTGGATGAAGTTGTAAGGCTAGAAACAAATCCTAGACGAAGGTATTTTGTAAAGACTTTCATGGGTTCCTTTGGCATTTAATTGGCAGAGTCTCTGTTTTAACTCGGCCGTTCGGCATTTTGTCTATTTGTAGATTTGTTTGTAAAGCAATCACGACCAAACGCGTTGATCGATTTTCTTCTTCTCATAAATGTTCCTTGAAGCCATGAAAAGCGACGTTTATGTAAGATTTTTTATGTTTAGATTCCGTTTCAGGATGGTCGCTGTTTTAATGGTTTCAATGTATTGGCGAGTTAGGTACCAAAAAACATTTGAATCATTTTTGTAAGGGCGAGACATTTAATTTCCATTTTGTGAATGCTGATAAAAGCAAGTATTTAATTGTAATTTTGTAACACTGATAAAAGCAGAGATTTGAGTAAATAATTCGCATTCGGAAAAAAATAATGGCCAAACCTTTAGACTGCGATAATGTCAGATCTTAGTGTTTTTTTTTTTTTTGACTCGAGGTCTACTGTTCACAGATTACCGACTATGCTGGAAAAAAAGCTAAACATATCAATTTTCAAATTTTAACACGCACCCCTTCAATTTTTTTTCTAAACTTTTAAGAAAGGTTGAGAAACCTAAAACGTAAGCAACTCTGTATATGATGCATTTAAAAATGAAATATAAATTAATTTTTTTAATTATGAAAAATTTCTACTGCATATTATACGCTATAAATTTTAAGCATTTTTATATTGTTTTATATTTTATGTGCATGCGATTGTTTATAAAATAAATATAATATATATTTTAGGACCCAGGTGAGCATTTTACATGCTCTGGGTTAATGTTTTGGCACCTTTGATTTTCAGTCCAGCACCAGAAGTTAATGGAAAGAAGCAAAAGAAATTAGAGATAGGAAAGCCAAAAGACGATGTTCTTATTTTTTTAAAAATTACCCAATTTATAAATGTTTTTTTTACAAATTTTATAATCTTCCCAAACATTCCAATTCGTTGTTTTGCATTTCCTTGGCAATATGCTTGTATTATTTTCCACTATGATTGTTATTATAGAATCGGAACTCTTTATTTTACTATCATGATTTATTAGGACTGTTTCTGTATGGCAGATGAAAAACACATAGATAATGTTATTTTTTGAATTGTGAAATGAATTCTTATTTTGGTATGTTGTGCTCATTTTAATATTTCATAAAACTGAAACTTATGAACTTAATTGCAACATTTTATAAAAGCTATTTTTACACTCATAAATTAAAGACACCTGTAAAGAAATTTCTTGTTATTCATTTCATTTCTTGTGTGAAACTCATGAAAAATTTTCATTCTATTCATGCAATAGAAGATCCATTAATCAAAATTCAAATTAACCATGATTCAGATTCAGAGGCACCTACTTGATGTTCAAAACTAAAGCAATAAAGAATGAATATCATCTTGAAGAAAATCCCTGTTACAATGAATGCTGTATTCTATTTAATCCTTACCTAATTTAATGTTTATTTGTAGCCTGAAAATTTTTATCACATTAATCTTTTCCTTACAGATAACACAAATCATGTACCATCAAACATTTTTTTCTGGACTAGTCAGTACAATCTCACTCCCCTTGCATTCCTAATCTGTGGGGTCTTTAATCGCCCTGTAGATGCATTTATTCCTTTGGGCTGTTGTATTACCACATGTGTGATTGTTACATTAATAGCCGCCTTTGGCGACCACTTGTTCACCAGGAATATGATTTAAATATAATCTCTTGTGCATAATTTTATGTTTATGGTTCCCTTAAAACAAAGTAATTCTACGCTTTAAATTGTGGTAGACCTTTAACCTATGTTCTTTTAGTAGCCTTGCACTCTTTCTGTTCATTGTATACATGAAGTTCCCTAATGGAGTCAAGAAACTGTCCGTGTCATGTAACATCCAACTGCATGTTATCGGCACCAACTTTTATTTCTTATTCCCCATCGAAGATACGCATTTGATTTCAGCATTAAAATGGAACGGCGCATTTTTTATGTCCAGTAGCAAGTTAGCTTGATCAAAACATAATGAGAAAAGATTTAAATCATACCATTTGTAATCATTCGGATTACCGGATATATTTTCTAACAAACTTACTACCTTGGTGGATTTTGATTACAGATTTCTCAGAAAAATTTATGAAATAAAAAATAACGTAAAATACATTAGAATATGCATTAGCATTACATAAGTATGTATGTGCTACTTTAGCTTTCAACACTGGAAGCGAAACATGCAATTATACATTTGTTTAAACAATGAGAATGGTTTGAACTTCATTGCAACAATCAAAAGTATTGCCTAAATTTTTTTTAAAAAAATTCATTAAAATTAGTGAAAGAAATTGTAAGGCAATTTAGTTGATACCATTGAAAAGATATAGATTTTTTTAGATTTCTAGATGGTGTAAAAATCATTTTTGTGTTATAATGTTTTCCGAAGATATCAAAGAAAAACTCCAAAATTTCGCTTAATTTTTAATTAATTAAAATTTTAAAAAATGGCTCTGAGGTGCATATTCTCCCCCTCCAAAGTGTGTATGTGTTAAGTTTTGTAACTCTAGGTCCAGCGATCTGCATTGTACAGCAACAGCATAAACACAGATACAGTCTCCATCATTTTTAGTAGAGATGAGATAAATCAAGGATAGGTTGCTGTATGTGCAGATGAATTTCATATCCCCTGAAACTTGAAAAGGGGAGAGCTCTCACCTGTTTCATTACCAAATTCCTCATTTTGAGAGGATATGCGAGATTTCATCCAGCCTATATTCTAAAGGTTAAAAGTTTTTGCAGCAAAGTGCAGGATAATTACATACATTGAAGCATCCTTTTATGGTCTTATTTCCAATTTGGTTTATGATCAAACTGGAAGTTATAGGGGAAAAAATTTTAAAAAATAAATCTTAAAGAAATGTTAATTTTTCAGTTCCTACTATTAGTTCACACTCTCCCTATATATATATAAGATCAGGCTTTAAAAAGGTGAAAGACAGTCCATTTTGATCATAGAAGAGACCATTTTTGCTTAAATCTTCTTTTATTGAGGCATCAGGCGTTATTTCTTCATAGTTAAAGTATTTAATTTTTACGTAGCTCCATGACCAGATTTCAGAAGTTTACGCCCGAGCGGCGCGTTGTTGTTGAAAGCTTACATGCTGGCGTGAAAAAAGGGCAGAAACGAATGCGCAGAACGCTTAAGTACCCAGGAAAGGGAATTCCCCTTCAGAAACTCGTGATTTGAAAAGAAAGTTGTAGTGCGTTAATTATGATGAAAGTGGAAGTATTTAAAATGAGGTATCGTTAAGATTATTTAGGAAAGTTAAAAAATTAAAATATCACATATATTTATTGATATATCTTGTTCAAATTTTCAATCGTTAATAAAATACTTTTTATTCATCCACTCAAGTTCAAATACATTTTTTTAAACTTGTAGTGGATGACACTTGATGTTAATACAGTTTTTTCAAATATTAATTCATTAATTAAATTTAATTAATTAATTTTAGTTTTATATGGGAGAAAAAAATTTATAAAATAAAATTTTTCTTTCTAGACCTAAATAGGAATTGACTTTTAATTTTTTTTTTTAATATTACTTGTTAGTTTGTGATTTTAAAAACGTTAGTTGTGTTGCTATTATGTTTTCATTTTATTAAGAAGATTTTTGATAGTATTATAAGAATGATAAAAATATGTGCATTATTACCAATGCTGTATAGTACCTTTCCTAGATGTCAAGGTAAGCGGTGATGTCGACTCCTTTGTGTATAGTCTTCAATTCGAGATTTTATTCTCAATTTTTTTTTCTGAATTCGAAACAAAGTGGCATGATAGCAAGCATACGTCTAAAACTTCATATTTTCTAAACCTAAACCCAGATGTCAACAATTTTTTCAGAATAGCTTGTTTAACCAGATTACTGAATGAAGAAAAGTTGCTTTTTTTCATCCTTAAAAGTTACACAAAGCTGAAAATTGACTTGATTTTAATGACTAATTTCCATATGATCAGAAAACAACCTCCTGTTGCATTCTTTAACTTTCTAATTGTATTTTTAAACTCTACTTTACACTTCACAAACTAATGTTTTTAAGATCCATTCACAAAATTAACATTGGTTTAGAGCGTATTCCGCAATAAAGTTATGTTATTTTTATAATATAATTAGTAAATTAATTAGACAGAACTTCTCCAAGGTTTCTTAGTCTCGGAAAATCACTTATTTGAGAGTGAGTTGCCTGTTCGAAAATATTAAAATCTGGAGTTAATATAAGTCACTCAAATTTATTGCTTCTTTTATGTCAATGTCTATCTGCACAAATTAGATTTCTTGTTTCATCATTGTATGAATTTATTTTACAAACAATACAATCATAAATGAATTCTTTTAGAAAAGTCCTCAAAGACTGACTTTCTTAATGCAAATCAAATAAACTATCTAAAATTAAATAAACTATATCGTGTAAAGTTTAATTTGCAGGAATCTTAGTCCTTTGAAAAATTAAACGCTATCACAGTACATTAACTCAAAACAGAACATACCCATGTTCTCTATATAACCTAATCTGTCTTCTCTGCAGTCTTCATCGTTTCAGTTTTTTATCCCTGTATTTCACCAAGGATTCCAGAAGCTCCATAGCCAAATCGGATCTTTCTTTTCGCAGGCCTTTCCATTCTTGAGTATTTTCTAAAACAGAGAACTCGCCACACTTGTTACAGATGTAATCCACCGCAAAGGACTTCAGGTCTTCGGAATGCATGTCACCCAGGACGAGAACCCTCCACACGTTTTGAAGAGACACGGTTTCTTTCAGGAAATAACAGCACACAGTTTTAAGGTCTTGAACCTGGTATTTATCAGCAGCGAATAGCAGATCTTCCGACGACGAGGCTGTGAGGTTGGAAGTTTTTCCAGTGTACATAAAAAACAACAAGGCCCGTAGTGTAGATACATTTATGTCAGTGATGTTCACTTCGTTTTTAAAACTCTCCTTCATCGGGTTTCCAAACATGGCCGCGAAGACGGGGGATCTTACAGATAGAATGATTTTGTGAGCCCGGATGGACACACCGCCGCATTTTAAGGTGACGTCTGTGGAGCAAGATGACTCTGGGTCCAATAATCGCTTGAAATCGTTCGATAACTCTTTTAGAGACTTCAGCTGGATTTTTTGTTTGGATTCTGCTATTGATGAACTAGTAACCTGTCTCTCACTGAGGTCCGGCGTATTCCCAAGAGCACGGGATCGGTCTTGGATATTTGAAATCCGGTTTGGATAATTATATACATTAGACGGATGACGGATATTTCCAAGAGCACGGGATCGGTCTTGGACATCTGAAATTGGGTTTGGGTAATTATATTCATTAGACGGGTTACTATTCGTTGCACCCATAGTTCTGCAGAGACTAAAAGTTCTCCAGGAGTATTTTTCCGATGAATTTTTACAGAATTAAGTATGTAACCACCAGGCACATACAATAACCTATTCGTCGTTTAAATTCAGTTTCCAAATAGTACAGTGTCTTTCATCAGTAGCCGGAAAAGTCTGAAATAACATCCGATCAAATGGAAAATGTGGCACTTCGCTCAATTGAACTCATTCAAAATAAAACCTTGATCCGCCTCCTGCTGAATTTAGAGATAAAGCCGATAGCAGAGCAGGTAAAACCACGTGTCACATTCCGCTGTGCGCGACAATAGAACTGCGTGTGAACATTCCGCTGGAAAAGACTGCAAGGCAAGATAGTTTAATCGACACGTGCGTTATCTGAAGACGATTAGATATCGGCTGTAATGGCGTAACATTTTACGAACCGAAACTTTCATTGGCGCGCTGAGAAGAGTTTCATTTTGCGGTATGGTTAGGCTTGCCAGACGTCCCGGTTTTCAGACAAAATCCCGGTGTCCCGGCCGGTTTACTTCACGTCCCGGTAAAAATTAAATTTGATTATAGATGACCAAAAAAGTCTAAAAATAATTAACTGTGAAGGATTATTTAGGATAATTACTTTATCATTTATTTCACTGTACTGTACGAAAAGTGAAAACTATAGAAGAGTGATGGTCTGCTAATAAATAATATTGTCATCGTATCGTCTTGTCTCGTCAATCGTGACCATGCCTTCTGCTTACCTGGGACATCAGCACCAGTTGAGAGAGTATTTTCTTTGATGAACAACGCATGGACTGATGATAGGGGTTTGATGAAGGAATCTACAGTTAAAGGCTTGATGACATGTAAAATTAATATCGGAATAGCTTGTGAAGATTTTTACAACACGATTAAAAACAAAAAAGACTTTCTAAAAAAAGTCCCAGCCAATGAAAAGTACATGTAAATATTGTTCAAATTTTTATTCCTCATCCAAAGTGTTTCTTCTTACTTAAGTAACTTATAAATATTAACATGTAAGAAATAAAATGTTTACATTTTTATGCTTGTGTCATTTATTATTACCCCTGGTTCAGGTTCCTAATCAGTAACCTTTTATTCATATCATTGAGAATAAACTACCCTCTAAAAAACTCTAAAAACCCGCCAAGGGTGTGTACCCTTGAATACCCGCGGCGCTGGGGGGCATTCCGGTGTCCCGGTTGAACATTTCAGAAATATGGCAAGCCTAGGTATGGTAGACTGGGCAATCTACTGTTCTCAAGTAACCTTATTTCCAAATCTCGTTTTCGTACAATACGAGAAATCAGTCCAAAGAACTTTTTAGAACTTTATGTTCTACTCTAGTTAAGAGTGTTCCTCTCTAACTGATTAAGTTTTTTAATTAATCATTTCATTTGATGGCAAAAAAAATGTAGGGATAGCTTTTGGTTTCAGAACTACTATTAATATATTTGCAGGAACATTAAGCATTTACATTTTAAATCGCGATGATAATCGCTCTCGCTGAATTCCTGAGAGAAAATTCGAACACTTTCATCATTAACGATATCTTTTCTTTTGCCTTTACAAATCCAAATTTTCCATATCACGATAGTGGATAGAAATGTTTTTACCTTTCGAATTTCTCGAACTCATCGAACATATGACAACAGCACAAACAGGCATTGCATTAGCTTTCAAATCTTTCCGTAAAACTAAAACATTTGGCTCTGAAAAGAGTCGGTTTTCAATCTTTAGTTTACGAACCAGAGGAAAACTCAAAAACTCTTAGCAATCAAGCAGCCTTCTCAGCGCTGAACCAAACAAGAAATAATCATAATAAAACTAAATTTTTCGCCTTTTAATTTAGAAAGTGAGGACAAAAAAGAAAGAAACAAACAAACCTCGGCTCCAGACTAGACATAAATAAGCCCAAAAGATCATATATATAATTTTTTTTTCATTTATCGAGAACTCCTATTAGACGGCAAAAAAGCAAATAGTATCCTCAGAAATCGAATCGATCATTTGAAATTGCTGTAAAGTAAACAAAAAGAGATGAACCAGGAATCACTTTCAGTAAAAATAAAAATTCATGACACGGAATTTATAAGCAATAAAAAGAAGTCTTGTAAAGTAAAATGATGAAGATACAATAACGAAACATTGATCGGGTATTCTTACAGATGGAATAATTTTATTTCTTTAATTTGAAACTGCGTGGGAAAGCGGAAAGTTTCGGAATCTGCCCCAATGTGACGTAATGCGCGGAAAGACCTGCGCATTGCGTTTGTGGACCCTCCCTGCTTTGGAAACTACTTAAGTGATCAGCATTGGAGCGGAAATATTCTCTAATCAAAGGTATTTAATATAAATTTTGTTATCATGCATTCTGTTTAAAACATATAAATATTAATTAGGCAATCGTTTATCATTAATATAGCAAATGTTGATTATTATGTTGTTCGAGAGATTTTATATTATATTTATGATTCTGTGTGTATATATTTATATTTCAAGGATGCAATATGTGTGTGTAATTCAATTACGTTTTGTGCAATGAAAGCAATTTCGCAAAAAAAAAGTTATTTTTGTTATTGTTTATTCAAAATTATAATTTATATTTTGGAGATTTCTCAAAGATATTTGATTTTGTTTTTAGTTGGATGAAGCGAGTGAAAAACCAAAATTTAAACGAATGTGTATTTCATGATCACAAGTAAAACTATTCTTAAGTGTTCGGTTTCTTAAACATCGTCCACTGACTAAACTAGAGTTGTTTTCATTTAACTGTATATGTTTAACTTTTCATGTTCAGTAACTAATAGACGTAATTATCTCCTTTCTTCCATATAAAAAGATCACTGCGTTTCATTAAAATTTTCGACTCTCCAAAACTCTCCAAATGTTGATTCTTTCGTAATGTGTGACTCTTTAATAACGTTTCTATTACAAAATCAAGCTTAGAAAAACTTTTTCTGTACCTAAAAGAGCTCCCAAACAATTTATTTTTGCTGTTGCGAAGCGTTGGGACGAAGAAGCGTGCTCCCAATGCGACGTCATCAATTCATCCGCTCTCTGTGAGCCTAACTTTACTATTCTCAAGTAATCTCGGGGTAATCCTGCAGATGATAGACCCAGTGACGGCGGCGGAATTTTTCCGACGGGGCTGGGGGCAATCAAAATTTCTCTAATTTAGTTAGCTTCAAAATAACACAAAATGATTAATTTTATATTTAACTGAAGGTAATTAAGTATTAATTCACGAATTCTATTATAATAATTATTTGGAATAATTAGCTATTTGTACAAAGTCTGTGCGGTAAGAAATGTCTGACGGAGCGACCGAAATGATATTGGAAAAAAGTTGTAGATTATTACCTAAATCTCATAACAAAATAAACTAATAGCCGAATTAAGTGAAATTAATTATTAACTTATTTTTAAAACTATAAATGCATATCTAAACATTTAAAATAACTGGCAAAATCAGAAGACGAGTCCCCAAGCCCAAACCACCGAACCGATTTCGACAATTTTTATTTCATTTGATATATGACTTCCTAGATATGCCGTCAAAGATCGCCTATCCCTCATCACCCTCCATTTTCAAGAGAAATCGGAAAAACACTACTTTACAGCACATTCTTTATAGATAAAACTCATGTAAAAGTCCCCCCAACCACTGGACCAGTTTCGCGAATTTTTATTTTATACTAGCCGCCTACGGCGACCAGCTGTTTCGTCATTCTTACAATAATAATATTATATTTAAGAGAGTAATAACTGACCCAAAGTAACTTCATATCTGTTAAGTATTAAAATTCAAAAAATACATATCATTCTCAGTGCAAAACAAAATATACATGCTAGGATAATTACTACTATCTGTGTATAAAAAATGTGTACATCCATGCATAAAAAAATTAAACACCTATAAAACATGTATACATCTGATTAATCATTATCTCTGCAGAATAAAACATGCAACATATGATTGAATAATTATCACTTTCAGTGCAAAACAAAATATACATGCTAGAATAATTACTACTATCTGTGTATAACACAATTTTTACACCCATGCATAAAAAAAAATTGTACGCCCATGCATAAAAAAAATTAAGCTCCTATAAAACATGTATACATCTGGTTAATCATTATCTCTGCGGAATAAAACATGCAAAGTAAACTTCAGAAACATACATTACCTTTCTAAAGCTACAGTATAACATTAACATGCAACATATGATTGAATAATTATCATTCTCAGTGCAAAACATGCTAGAATAATAACTACTCTCTGTGTATACGCATGTATTAAAAAAATAAGCAGCTATAAAACATGCATACATCTGATTAATCATTATCATCTCTGTGGAATAAATTCACCTGAAGAAAATCCGTCGAGAATTGATCAAAAGTGTGAAAAGTTTAAACGAAGAATTCCAACCGAAATATTATGCAAATTCCACTTACATCAACCAATTAAATCAAAGTGAGCAGGCAGGAGACCAATTGAAACGAGCGCAGTTCACTCTATGTGCCAGATACCAGTAAAACGATCAATGCGCGCGCAGGACACTGATAAAAAGATCACTGCGCATCTAAAACAAATGTTCTCTTACCGCCAAGCACTCCATTGGCGATCATAAGAGGAGCGATGCAAGTATGCATCCTAAACTACAGGTTAACCTGTACAGGATCTAGCATCTATCTACTATCAAACAAACATGCGCACACACTAAGAATAATTTAGGGTAAAATTTAAGTTTAGGGTACGCAGCCGTTCCTCTTCCACTTCGGATCACCAACTTTTTGTCGCCAAGAGTAGGACGGTTTAGCAATGTGAGAATATTTGTTGTGGGTGCGTAGTGAACGTTTTATTGGTGTCTTGTGCACGCTATGCCTGCAGCATCCGAGAAGAGAAAACTCCGCATGCTATGCCTGCGGCATCCGAAGCGGGTTCCGGGCAAATTTTTTAAACTTAAAAAACAACAACAGCGGCTTCGCTTTCAGCAAAGCGGGGAACCTAGTAGCTTCGCTTTTTCGTTGAATGTGAGGAATCTACGTTTTTCTCTTAATTCCAGAGTTCTCACCTCAAAACTTTCCTTAGTCAAAATGCCAACAGTAGCGAAGAGCACGCCGGTCTAAACAAATCCAAAAATGTCAAAAACAGGAACGATGTGTATGTCAGTCGAAACAAATCAACGATCAAAACTGTAAGAATCAAACCGTAGAATTCCAAACGAACTATTATTCAAATTCTATTAAATTGACAAATTAAATCGAAGATAGCACAGGACAAACCAATTAAAACAATGCGCAAGACACCAATATTATGATCGCTGCGCACGCGAGACACGAAAAATCTAATATATCCATGTAGTTTATTCTAAAACTTCTTTATAAACACGATTGAATACAGTAGAAGTAGGAGATATAACCGTCAATGATTCAAAAGATCTCACCCGTGACCAAAAATAATGCTTTTGCAGCTGTCGGTGATCGCGAGTCTCTTAATATCGCAGGTAAAACTTGTCGAAAATCTCCACAGCAGAGTAAGATAACCTTTCCTCCAAATGGATTAGGGCATTTTGTAAGACACTGAAGGCGTCTGCTAAAAAAGCATGATAAACAAACGTCTTTCCTGTCCTAAATCCGTCTTTCCTTAAGTCGTTGAGCTGAAAGTTTCATTCACTGATGGCCAAGACCATATTAACAA
>BGPR01002569.1:54595-81950 GCA_013235015.1 Araneus ventricosus | reverse complement strand
ACTCTTTTTTCAGTATAGTTCTTATGTGATTTATTTTTTTAAATTGCATTCTCCAATCTTTGATTCTTCTTTACGCAGAGAGGATTTTATGTAATCCTGAATCTTATCAGGTCGGTTCCCCCAGGGCCAGATTAAGCCCTGTAGGGGCCCTTAGGCAATCCAAGTCTCGGTGCCCCTTTTCTCCCTCCTTTACTGCCAAAACCAGGTATTTTTGCATTGATTTTAATTTAATCTCAAGATAAGCTGCTTAAGTAACAAATTTTGACGAGCTGAAATAATAAAACATTTAGTTGCGGATTACTTTCAAGAGAGTTGATTTCAGTATACCTTTTATTAAAAAAATGCAAAATTAAAATTTAAAAATACTTTTATACAAAATAATAAAAAAAAGACAAAATTCTTTTAATACTATCCAAATACTATTTATTTATAGCATCGGACATTTTTTTAAATGAGAAAGCAATATATATATATATTTAAAATTTTATAAACAACATAATATAAAACTAGCAAAAGATGATTACTAATATAATAGCCCAGATGCGTCTCTCACTGATCCGGTAACGCTGTCACGTGGTTTGGCTACGTGCCAAACAGACTCAGACGATTTGTCTACGCCTATAAATATACACGCCCCTTTGCTCTCCGTCATTAACGAACGCGCAAATCCGATTTCTGTTATGGCGTCAAAGAACTCGGACAGTTTTCTTTTTTATTCATGCTGGATTGGAATAAATTTCAATAAAATGACTTCATCTGTTTCATTTCTTTTTGCTTCGGTAAAGTTATTTATGAAAACGAAAGTTCGTGGCAATTGATTCGTGACTTTTTTTATATATAAATTGAGCCGCGTTAACAGTTTTATTTCTTTTTTATTATTTTCTTTCAGTATTTATTTATTTTGTATTTGGTAATGCATTTTTTTCTGTTAGTGGATTTTGCCATATTTTTACTCGGACGAAACGAAAGTAATTGCTAAAAGTAAGGTTATTATTAAATGAAGATTAGTGTCAATTGATTCATCAGTTCTGTTTTTCATGTTTTTTAAAAATTTCTTAAGCACTCTGCCAATGTGAATGAGATTTTCTACTATTAACGTGCACCAGACCCACATGCACTGCGGCTCTTCAGTGGAATCGGGTTTCACACCTGGAACCTTCCGGCCGCGCAACCTGACCAGGAGGCTACAGCGGTCGAGATAATACAAATACGATAAAAATATCAAAATCTACGAAATTGGTCTTAAGATAGTTTACCTCTGATTAAGATTTATCAAACTGCATTATCATTGCTTAACATAATCTGCACTATGAATTTTTACATAGATTTTTTTAGATATTATATAGATAGATATTATTACATAGATATTTTTACGTAGATTTACATAAAATTTACATAGATATTGATATCTTAGCACTATCAGTTTTTAAAGCATTTACACAGTCTTACAAATTACGCTCCTCCTTAAGATAGAGTTCCTCCTTTGGAATCGGGAAACGAAAAACTACGTTTTTCTAAAATTGCCCAAAATCAAAATTTTAATTCAAGAAATTGACTTACGTACCAGTTTAGATAAGCTGGGCATGTTAACAGTTGTCGTCAGAATACGCTCACCTTTTCTTTTATTGATGATATGTTGTCTAGAGCGAGCACAGTTGCGTTTTATTTATTTTTTCAGCTTGCATCTAATTCGTATCCCGCACACAATGTGTTAAGTACAAATTCATGTTAATACAGTACATCTTTCTACTACTACCAAGTTCAATTGCTATCAACAGCCTCAGTTTCCAAAAATTGTGTGTTCAAAATATCTTGCTATAGAGATTCTGCACAGCCTCAAACTACTATTCCAGTCGGAAGAGGCGCCAAATGCTCTGTCAACTAGCACCTCAGTTTCAAAAAATTGTGTATTCAGAATATCTTGCTAGAAATTCTGCACAGCCTTAAAGAGACTATGAGGCATTCAGCTGGAAAACACTCTTTTCAAACTTACGTCACTTCTCAATGCTTAATAAAACATCCGTTCTTTATATTATTGTGGTGAGTAAAACTAATTTTCTTCTCAGAGCTCGACATGAATCCCTGACTTTATATTTTAGCCTTAATGACTTAGAGCCAATGATACAATGACAACTTAATGACTTAGCTCAATCGTTCACAATGATGTAAAATCCAAAATTTTAAAAGCTGCGTGAAAGTTAATATGGTAACGAGTTAATAAGTGCCTAGAAGACTGTTTTAGTATTAAAAATCATGAAAAGTGTTGAATCCCCATGTCCTGAGAAAGGGAAAAAGAAAATCATTGCAATCTTTTTTCACCTGGTGTTCTTTTAAGTGCTTGTCATGGACAAGCGTACTTAAAGAATCGTTACAAAAAACTTTAACATCTACCAATCGAAATGGGCTTTTTTAAATTTCTATTTTAGGGTTGCTCTATCAAGAGAGCGAGATCTGATGGAAGTTTTTTTTCTATTCAATGACATTCAGCGTATTGTTGCAAAAGGTCTCTCTGTGGTGTATGGTGTAAACAGTCCAACACGCAGGATAATGGAGAATGAAGATTTATTTACAAATATGCAGGAAAACACATAGCACAGGTACAGGAAACAATAGTCCTTGCACAGATTACCAATGTAAATAGACAACAATTCACAGGTAATGACAGTTCAGCACTTTGATATCTAACAATACAAACAGTCAGCAAAGAACTAGTGACGACAATAACAGCTCAGCTCACCAGCTGATTAGCTCACACAGCGGATAGAACTCCGAAGACGTTCACGCTTCAAAGCGAAGTAACCAGTCGATCAAAGACGCTCTTCTGAACTAGGTGCCGTCCTTAAATATTATCTCCGACAGGCCGTGACGTCACATGGTGTTTTCTCGCGTATTCCCTTTCCTAGTAGAAATATCGAGAAAAGGGTTGCATTTTCGGGAATCATCTATTTGTCGCCAAGGTCGCCAAATTTCTCGCCAAATCGCCAAAATGGTCTCCAAGTTTGTCGCCAAGGTCATGCCTGCCATAAGAGTCGCTGAGGTCACTACATGCTTAACCTTGTAAAACTCTCTTCCCAACCATAAGACTTGCAGTGCTGGGAAGCGACTTTCCATGATTGTAACAGTATTTTTTAGTACAGTATCATGATTCAAGAACAGTAAGTGTATTTGTTAGAACAGTACGTTTTTCATATTCAATAACAGTAAGTGTATTTTTTAGTATAGTAGGTGTTTTTGTCTCAAATCATAGGAATGTGGGGATGTAAAATATAAACAATTGCAGTCTCACCGCTATGACATTCATCGGTGCCTTGGAAAACTATCACTGAGTTTTGAACAGTTCCTGTAAAGGCACGTGTATACACTTGCGAGCTAAACGGTTCAAGAATCACTCGTGAATCGTCCGAAGAAATTATTTTCACGATGAAGCAATCGTGAACCATGGGAAAGAAACAAACCCACCTCGAGCCATTAATCATCGCTTGTCGCCAATGGAAGCTCTTTCGAATGCATCTTGGTTTGCAGATTTGACCATGCTGATTCGAAGGAAGTTCGCGAGCAAAGACGAACTACACTCGAACACGTCCCAAAGCTAGCTGTGAATCTCTTTGCGTTCCCAGAAACACCGACAGAATTTAGTTCGTCAACCTCTAGCGATAGCAATTAACAGTGCATAAAAGTGGGTGTTGCCATTTTTATTTTTCGAAATTTCATCACTTTAGGAGCTCAGTTTTCGTTCATCTTCTTTCTCTTCTCAGCGCATATTTAGAATATACTTATATCTTGAATTTTGTTTACATTCGTTGATCATTTCTTCCTCCAGTAGCTTGTGTATTGCCAAAGTTATATTTGTTGGAAGAAGACAACATTTTTTCCATCCGCTTATGCAAATGGACGAAATGTCAAGATGTTGCCTGCATCGTGAATTTAGTTTACATTCGTTGATCATTTCTGCCTCCAGTAGCTTGTG
Source organism: Araneus ventricosus (assembly GCA_013235015.1). Classification (NCBI taxonomy): domain Eukaryota; kingdom Metazoa; phylum Arthropoda; class Arachnida; order Araneae; family Araneidae; genus Araneus; species Araneus ventricosus. The sequence goes on along the minus strand of BGPR01002569.1, from coordinate 77,983 downwards.
TATTTGTAAAGCTATATCTGTTGGAAGAAGACAACATTTTCCCCATCCGCTTATGCAAATGGACGAGATGTCAAAATGTTGCCTGCATCGTGAATTTAGTTTACATTCGTTGATCATTTCTGCCTCCGGGAGCTTGTGCATTGCCAAAGCTATATATGTTGGAAGAAGACAACATTTTTTCATCCTCTTATGCAAATGAACGAGATGTCAAAATGTTGTCTGTCTTGCATTATTTGTTGGGAGAATGCTTTATGAAAATGAAAGACACGTCAAGATGACGTCTGTCCTGCTTTCATATTTCAAAAAAGTTGTTTGTAATAACTGGGTCAAAACTTTCTTTTTGAGATTAAATGAAGTTGTTTTTATTCTGTTAGCTTTCAAAGCTTCTACACTCGCATCCTGTATTGGCTAAGAATATCATATGACCAAAATGAACTTTTTAAAAATGATCCCATAACAGAAAATTTGTTTCGCCCAGATTCTACTGCTTTTTCTGCACTTTCTTTCTCTTTGCATTAATGGAAATTAAAAGAAGAGAAAAACGCACTCTCGAAACAGAAGGAAGAAAGAAAAAGACTGCGTCGTCTTTTCCATTAAAAAGCACTTCACTGCCATATCTGCAACTGTATGAAATTTGCCTGATAGGAATCATAGATTTTCATTTTTGTAAAGATTACCTCTTAATTAAAACTATAGATTATTCCCTATTTACATCCTCCACTCTGACAGGAATATAAATTTTTTATCGATCTCGTTTTCCTCCTGCATGTATAACACTGTCTGACCAACTTCCTGCACCCATAAATAACGTCCATTATCTCCCTCTTTGTTATTCTAGTAAAATTTTCCTCCAGAGCAGCAGTCTGAATTGCTAATCAACGATTTTTTTCTTACATTTATTATACATATTGAACGAGATGTCAAATAGTTGCCTACCTTGTATTATTTGTTGGAAGAGTGTTTCATGTAAATGAACAATACGTCAAAATTACATATGTCTCGCTTTCATATATAAAATAATTGTTTGTAATAAATCTGGGTCAGAACTTACTTTTTTCGGTTGTTTTTGTTTCGTTAGCTTTCAAAGCTTCTATATTCGTATCCCGCATTAGCAAAGACCTATCATATGAGCGCACTGAATTTTTTTTTAACTATCAGATGGACAAACGATGGTCAAAATTCCATAACTAAGGTACGTATCTACCGAAAATCCCGATCGTTTTTCTTCCCTTTCGTTCTCTTTCCTTTAATGAAAATTAAAAGAAGAGAAAAACGCACTCTCGAAACATAAGGAAGGAAGAAAAAGACCGCATCGTCTTTTACCATTAAAAAGCACTTCACTGCTATATCTGCAACTGTATGAAATTTGCCTGATAGGAATCATAGATTTTCATTTTTGTAAAGATTACCTCTCGGTTAAAACTACAGATGTTCCCAATTTGCAACCTCATCTCGGTCTGGAATATCAATTCTTCATCGATCTCGTTTTCCTCCCACACGTCCGACACCATCTACCCGACTTCCTGCACCCGCAAATAGCGTCCCATTATCTCCTCTCTGTTATCCTCGTAAAAGTTTCCTCCAGCGCAGCAGCAATCTGCGTTGCTAATCTCTCCACTTCCTCCAAAAAGCCATTTTCCGATGCGATTGCTTCTCTCATCACCATATTCTTCTGTACCCAAAACTACCGGCCGAGCAAAACAGCAACAGCTTCCCACTCTCGTTCATCACACGAAAACGACTGTCCCTCTTTTGTTGCTGTTGTTGTTGCTGCTCGCTGGATGCTGAAATTATTTACCAGCTTGATCAGGTCGCCTTCTTATATCTCCCGATCGGCGCTGAGCGCTACTGAAAACCATTGTTTGTTGTCCATATTGCGCGCCACTTGATGAATAGACGAGCCAACCGGCCTAACAAAAGAATTGGCCACCGCCAGATCGTGACAGGACTATTGAAGGTGGCTTCATCTGCCTTCCCCATCCCCTGCTTGCTTGTAGTACTTAAGATTAAAAGAAGTAAAAAAGAAAGGGGAACACGGTTACAGGTAGAATAAAAAACGCAGGCAAACGATCTCCCAAAAAGGGTATGGTGGGTGGAGTGGACAAGATGTTTTCTTGGGGCGTCCGAAATTATCCGCTTCTGTTCTTCAACCACCGTTCTGGGACGTCCGCATTCCTCGGACCCACTCTAATGGGCAGGTTCATTTCGCGTGCGGTAATGGAGGTTCAGCAAGGGTCATCGGAAGGTGGGATCAGCGCGTTTTGTCTGCTATCGTCCGATTCAATCCGAAAGGTTTTGTTTTTTTTCTTTTGGGAAAAGTTTTCTTGCAGAATCGGTTGGATGATCGGGACGATTAGGTGACGCGGTTTTCCGCGTGGTTAAGAGTCATTTTGCGTTTCGCAGAACGAAGTGGAACACTTTTTTTCCCTCAGTGTTTAAGAATTTGGCATGATATCTCTTAAGAGGACAGAAGCTTGATGGATTTTTTTTTTCCATGTGGGAAGACAGATATTAAAGCATCTATGGCGTTCCATTTCTGCAATTTTTAACTCATGGTTCATGAACCCTTTTAAGTTATTCCAACAGACAGGGAGTCAAATCCAATTTCGCAGCGAACACGAAGTCGTCCAAAAAGGATGCCAACATTTTCATCTGCAATTTTAGGGAAATGCAGGAGGTTCCTTGCGTTAAGGCAACGAGAGCTTTAGAAACATGACAAACTCGGAGAAAAGTTTAAATTTGCATTTGCGATTTGGCCAACATTTTCATTTACGGTATTAGGAAAATGAAGATGACTTTCCAAACCGCTGAAACCCGTTATGTTATTCTTGGCTTTAAGCAACGAGGGACTTTAGGAACATGACAAATTCGGAGAAAAGTTTAAATATGAATTTTCCATTTTCACATAATTTTCATTGCGATTTTATGGAAATGAAGTTGAGTATCCAAACCACTGAATTCCGTCACGTGTTTCTTGCTCTAAGGCAATGAGTGTTTTGAAAATATGACAAATTCAGAAAACAATTTAAATTTGCAAAACAGCAGTTAATGTAACTGTAAATATTTTTCTATGCCAAGACTTTTTTGTGTATAAAAATAAATTTTCCCATCTGTTTAGAACAATAGTTTTTCTTATTTTTATCTTGGTTACTTGGAGACTATCTGCGTTCCTTAGTTTTAAGTAATGAGGAGAACAATTTTTTTTAGGTCTCTAGAGCTACTGTAATGGATAGGGCCGGATTATCAAATAGCCGGATATACAAGGGGCATTGGGATATTTTTCGGTATTATCATGATAATTTAATATTGTGCTTTCATTTCATTTACAAGGGGAGTGTACTCGAACTTATTCAAATTAAAATCAAGTATCAATTAAATTCCAGAACTTTATATCCCCAGCAATGTTTTTCTTGTTCTTAAACTCCCTTGCAGCTTTGAGTGGCCCAGTTTTTCTTTTGGAGTTGGCTTACGGTCTCACAAGTTAGCAACCCTAGCAAACTTTGAGTGAGAGTATGAGATTGTATTAAAAAAAAACCTTGTATTTTTTTATCAATTTGTTTAAAATTACTTTTAAATTTAAATTCTTTTTATGCGCGAGATGCTTAAATCAACTCTCTTGAAGATGACTCTCTATCAAATGTTTTCTTATTTGTCATAATATTTGTAATTTAAAATCTGCTTTTATAGAGATTAAGTTAAAATCAATAAAAAATATTTGGTTTTGAAAACTGAGGAGAGGAAAGCCCCCTCCCCCCCAAAAAAAACTTGCACTGCATAATGTCCCTATAGGGCTTAATCCGGTCCAGGTAACGAATACATATTCCACGATATAACGCTTAGAGTCATGAGTATTAAAATTTGTTTTAAGGCCTTTCCATTGGTGATGCATTTTTATTAAAGTAACTAAATATAGAGAAACATTTTCAGTAACTGATTATAAACAGATTTTTTTAAAAACCCGCGAGGTCACTCAAGGGGGTGTCCGACACCCCACGCCACGTAAAATGCGAAAAATATTGACTTCCCTTTACTTGAAATGAGTCAAAACCATACTTTAACCCCTTCAGTCGGAATTAAGAAATAATGGAGTTAGAATTTTTTTTCTTTTGGTATACTGTGTACTACTGCAAAAGTTAAAGCATAAATGAAATTTCAAGCCTGTAGATGAAAAATTAAAAAAGTTATCCCAGGTCCGGCATCCGGACAATACCGGGTATCTCAACTAAAAAAAAGACAAAAAATTACACAAATTTCATTTTAAAATGGTTGTCAAAGGGTAATAAAATATTGTAGAGGCCTTTTAAATGGTAAAAAAAGGATTAAAAACAAGAAATTATTTGAAAAATAAAATTCATCACCGAGCTCCATTTTGGGAAGAACGATGATTTTCTCGATTTTTTTTTGGAAAAACTAAAAAAGTAAAATGATTCCATGCCCGAAACGAAAAATTCTCGCAACGATTATATTTCTAAGAAAATCGAGAATCAAATTTTAAAAAAAGCGTGTAGTTTCGTCAATTATTGAATTAATAGAAGCTGTTCAAAGTTGATGGCCGGTATACCGGACACCAGGTCTGAAGGGGTTTTAAGGTCACATTCAACAGACGGAGCGTGTTTCAAGAATTTTTTTTTATAGGAATTCACCATAAGGGATCCTCTTGCGCGCCCTCTCGTCATGTTTCTTTGTTCAATTGAGTGATCGTTAGAGACATGAAAATAATGCTGACTCGCTATTTAAGTTTTTGTGAGGAAACAAGTATATGAAGAACATTCTATATTTCTAAAATGGAGATTTTTGCGGGTATGGACTTTTAAACTGGATAATAGTGTAGGTGAAATGTCAAGAGATTGATGCAAAAGTTATATTATTCTGGACGTAATGTGACTGTAGTCAGCCAAAGTCATCCCCTTTCACAAAAACTCTTGCAGGAAAAGCTTAAAATTGTAGAAATTATTCCGAAAAATAAAAGTGAATTGCGCTCTAACTTTATTGGATTTATTGGACAACGCCCCGCAGAATTCTTATTTGTATTTCTAAAAAAAAAAATGGTTTCCTGTGTACCTAAGAAAATTAGAAGCAGTATTTTTCTATCCAAATTGTATAGCGATTATTATATTGATGATTCTTTACTGTAAAAAGAGTTAAGACATGTATGCAAGAAATATACTTTTCTTATGTGTTCGCAATGCGCTGAATAATATAATATATTATTTACTAAATTTTTCTTCTAAAAATTTGTTCTGTCATAACTAAAAATGATTGAATGAGTCATTTGGTACAGATATAACATAAAAATGTTGCTAGTTTTGCTTAAATAGCGAAATAACGAATTGGGGTGTCGCACACCCCTTTTCGCGTCTTCGCGTTACTCTTCATAGCGCGCGTCCTTCCGGGTTAAATTTAAAAGAAATAACTTTTTCATCTCATTTTATAGAGATATGCTAACGTATTTTAATACTGTTTCCAGTGGCGGTTTTTCGTACAGGTGCTCGAAGCGTTTGCCTCGAGACCCTCTTGGGAGAGGGCCTCAAAATCTCTTCGACGTACATCGCACTGCTAAACTGATGGCGAATTTACGCCAATGAATAGGGAAGGGAGCATCAAAACCATTTAAATCCAGTGGCCTCATAGTATCGAAATTCGCCACTGTCTATTTCAGCAAAATGAACATTGGGCAGAGATAATGTTAAGGAAATAGTGGAAAAAAAGTCACTCTAAAAATAATGCCAGTTTCTCATATAAATATATGTATTTGTGACATAAAATTGAAATTCAATTCTACGTTTTTTAAAAAAAATAATGCAATTTTTGAAAATTAAATTTTCATATAATTATATGTTTAATTTATAACTGCCAAACGAATGTTTATTTTTACGAAGTTTTTAAATTTTATCATATCTCTAAAAGAGGTTCTGTCGTATCGTCGTGTCGTCTGTTAAGTGAGGTTGCAGAAACGATATCAGTCTCCAAACAACTGTCAGAGACACTTGTTTTTTAACTACTTATACATATTTCAACTCTCAGAATGGCCTTCAGATGAATTCTAATTTCTATCAAATTTGAAATACATTGATAAAATCAGTCTTTGGCAACTCCGCCTCGATTTCAGAATGTTGCTATCTTAGTTCCTTGGAAATGTGAAAATTGCGTGCAGAGGATGAAAGGAAAAAAATAAAGGAGGGTTCTTAGATGATAGATATAAATCCAAACTTTCAGGAAATGAACACTGCTAATCAAAATAATGGGCCCCGTGTTGAAATAAATCTGTTTGAGTAAAAAGGTCTACAATTTTCCACTAAGATTAACGAACTTCATGCTATTGCTGATAATGTCACCAGTAAAGCAGTCAATACAATACAAACAACAGGCCTCTTACGAAAGTACTTTCCACCTAAAGATGGGTGTTGTTTGTATGGTATTTTTATTAACATTTTTATGTTGTATTGTCTTATTATTATTGTACAACTATTTGTACTGACTTTGTTTTGAAATTTTTCTTTCCGCCGACTCGTGACAAGCTTTACACCCTTTGGATAAGCTGGTTCGGCGTGAAAAATAGAATGAAAAAAATAAATAAATATAAATAAATAAAAAAAACCATCAAAGCCCCCTCCCCCATCAATCCGAAAAGACACCATTTTGCGAATTATTCCGGTTTGTCTATCTATCTATTTGTGAACATGATAAATACAAAAACGCAAGGAGTTAGACATATAGAATTTGGTACTCAGTCTGTACCAAAATTTTAGATTTTAGTACACCAAAGTACAGTAAAATTTTAGATTTTAGTACACCAAAGTAAGTAAAATTTTAGATTTTAGTACAAAAAAGTACAGTAAAAGTTTAGATTTTAGTACAAAAAAGTGCAGTAAAATTTTAGATTTTAGTACAAAAAAGTGCAGTAAAATTTTAGATTTTAGTACGCAAAAGTACAGTAAAATTTTAGATTTCATGAAATCCATGATGAGAAATTCTGTCTGCCTGTCGGCCCGTTTGCACGTGAACACGATCACTCAAAAACGCAATGGGCTTAGATCAGGGGTGTCAAACTCGCGACTCACGGCGATTATTTTTCGGCCCAGCAAACATAACAATATGTATCAAAATTTTCAATAAAGGTTTCATAGGTTAATTTTTAAAACTCCTAATTATGCATTATTATCAATAACGATTCTTTGTTTTCTTGGACTTTGTAGCAGGTATAGAATCAGTATCAGATTTAAAGGCAAAATTCAGTGAAGTTGGGTAGCCTGAATTCTACAAATATTTGCCAGCCAGGTTTGAAAATATTCTTAAATTGACATATGAAATTATTTCCATGCTTGAAAGTAGTAATTGATGCGAGCAATTATTTTCACTTTTGAAAGGGAATTAGTCTTCTGTAAGATCCAAAATTACTGCCATTCACTTTGGATCAGTTTTGAAAACAACCACCACGGACAAGATATCCTCCGAGGTAGGAAAGATTTTACAGAGAAGAGATGCCAAGTGTCAAGAAGAAAAACCTTATTTTTACCGTTGTCCTTGTTCTTTTTTTTACTTTTTCTTTTGAAAAAAAACCGGGGTTTTATTATTATTCTTTTTTTTTTTTTTTTTTTGCGGCCTCTGGCTTAGATGGACGAAACTGGACATTTGCTTTTGATTTTTCCTAAAACTGTGAACCTTTAGCAAATTTTAGTTCCAATCCATCAAAGGGTTGTCTGCCTACTGGTCCATCTGTTCGTGTGTATGAGAAAGTAATAGCTCAAAAGGGCATTAAACTAGATAAATGAAATTTAGTATGGGTTGTTGTCATCAAGACTTTAGATATGTTTTGAATTTTCGACTCGGTCAGTCAACGTGGAGAAGTCCAAATTGCTTGCTAGAATCCCTTCAACGTACAAAGAAGTTAAACACAAAACGCTCCATATTGTGGAAGTATACGAGAAAGTCGTGAGGAGAACAATCCTCCCGGCTTGCGTTTTCAAAAAGTTGTTGTTACTTTTCTATTTGTTTGAACAGTTTTAAGTTACAGAGAATTAGAAACAGCTTGTGTAAAAGCGCAAAAGTGTAAAAAATTTACTTAATTACTTTTTGTCTAAATATCTAACAGAAAAAAATGGGTAGGAGCAGTTCGGATCCGCGCCGTAGATTTTTCGTCAAAACGTAGTGATGGCATCAATATAATAAGTATTTGGTATTAATATCTAATTTAATTATCAATCTCTATAACACAATGGTCACACAAAGGAGAATTATGTACGCCGGATGGAACAGTTACGAACTCGCAATGAGACGTTTTGTCGTTTCCTTTTCGATGCTGCCGTAGTTCTCGCATTTGCTCGGCACTGGACTTTCAGGCTTATTGCATTCCTTTCGATGCGATCTTTCCTCTGTCTGGCGTCTTCTATAATTTCGAACACATTTACAAGTCGCGTGAGACGTCATCTTTAGTTATTTTGTAATTTTCAACTTAATAACAATTTCCATTTATATTCCGGCGACGATTTTAATAATAATTTTCATTTATATTCCGGCGACTATTTTAATAACAATTTCCATTTATATTCCGGCGACGATTTTAATAACAATTTCCATTTATATTCCGGCGACGATTTAATAACAATTTATATTTATATTCCGGCGACTATTTTAAAAACAATTTCCATTTATATTCCGGCGACTATTTCAATAACAATTTCCACTTATATTCTGGCGACGTTTTATATAACAATTTCCTATATTCCGGCGACGATTTTAAAACAATTTATATTTATATTCCGGCGACTATTTTAAAACAATTTCCTTATATTCCGGCGACTATTTCATAACAATTTCCACTTATATTCTGGCGTTGATTTTTAATAACAATTTCATTTATATTCCGGCGATCTATTTCAGTAACAATTTCCACTTATATTCTGGCGACTATTTTAATAACAATTTCCATTATTCCGGCGACTATTTCATAACAATTTCCACTTATATTCTCGGCGACTATTTTAATATAATTTCCACTTATTTCGGCGACTATTTTAAAACAATTTCCATTTATATTCCGGCGACTATTTATTAACAATTTCCACTTATATTCGGCGACTATTTTAAAACAATTTCCATTTTATATTCCGGCGACTATTTCAATAACAATTTCCACTTATATTCCGGCGACTATTTTAATAACAATTTCCATTTATATTCCGGCGACTATTTTAATAACAATTTCTATTTATATTCCGGCGACGATTTTAATAACAATTTGCATTCATATTCCGGCGACTATTTTGATAACAATTTCCATTTATATTCCAGCAACTATTTTTAGTGTCTCAATTCACGTTCTAGTAGTGATCCGCGAGCTCTAGAATCAACGTCCTAGCTCAACGCGTTTCCGCGCTACAATAACCTAAAATTTTAAACAAAGCTAATTCCTGACTATCACTGCAATGCGTTAACACAGTTGATGCAAAATTATTTCAGTGCTGTAGTCATTTGTTTTGACATTGAACTAATCTATATACATAAGAGTGCTTATTTGTGTGCATATGTATGCATATTCTTTTGTTCCTTCTCTATGTACACCCAGACCGTTTGACTTACCGGGACTAAATTTCGCACAGGGATGGATTAGCACAAGTGGGAGCTAACGCCGTAAAAATTATTTTAAAATTCTAATTAGATTTTTATTTATTTAATGTTAAGTGATAAATTCGTACGTTTTTCTGCCTATTTTCTAGAATTTTCTGGATATATTCTCATCGCAGAACAGTAATTTTTATTTCATTGTCAAGTCCAGAGTTCCCCCATTCTAATAAGAGTAATATGAAGTTGCTGCGTAAATTTTCTGTTTCTTGCGCCTTTCTTCTACAAACGATTCACGTTGCGCGAAAAAACAAATATTATGCCTTTAAACGTCGGAAAAATCGCTTTTGTATTCTCTGTCTCCCTCTTTTTTCGTCTATTAATGTTTTATTCTACAACGTATATTTTTGTTCGTTCTAAAGATTTTTAAGATTGTATTTTTAATTAGCGCCTGGTAAATTATGCATAGTATAATTTTAAAGTTTTCTCAGTTATTGTACGGTATATTGCTTAAAAGTTTAAAACAAGTGTTCTTTTTCCAAACTTCTGGCATTTTAATTCACCCCATATTGTTATAAGACAATAAAAAGACTAGATTTTAAAATTTTAATTCAACAAGAAAGGATTCAAAGGAGATTTACGTTTGTTAGGGAAAGTTAGTGACAGTATTTGTAAAAAAAAACCCGGATGGGTCATATGAAAAAAATTTGCATCCCAGCAACTTCGGGTTATTAGCTAGTACTATTATAAAAGAATGGAATCAAATTCGAAATCAAAACTAAATCCATCAAATGTTATTAAGTTAATTCGAGTCATTTAACGCTGAAGCTAACCCTTAGCATTATTAATGAAAGATTTTGTGTGTGATGGGATTGCTGGAGTCGGGGTGTGACAGTCCGAGGTGCTCAAAGATAAAAGGACTAATCAAAGGGTGCAGGAAAAAAAAAACAGTTTGAGAAATTCTGTTCTAGTTCATTGTGTTTTTGAATAAGCGCATTCATATGCATTTGAATTGACATTTAGAATTCCCGATAGCGTATTTCATCCAAAAGTTGTCACAGATTTACAATTTTAGTGTAATATCATGCAAAATTTCATTCATCTTGCTCGTTCCATTTTTGAGCTATCGTGTTCACAGACAGACAGGCACAATTCCAAAAATGATTTTTTTCACATTCAAATATACCTAAAATATGGAAATTCATCAGAATCTAGAGATCGGACTTTTTATGACTGCACTATTTTTTCATTGCATATTTCATGTACCAGAAAGTAAAAACGACGATGTTGGTTAAAGAAATACTAATATTTTAAAGACACATGAGGCTCTTTTCGAGTACTGACAGTAAAAATTGTCGTGATCCATTGGCAGAACAGCTGATTATCAGCTGATATTTAACGTTTTTCTGGAAATGTATAAAATCAATCCTTTGTACCTGCGTTAGCTGGGTGATAATCCTAACGCTTTATAGATTTCAAATAAAGATTTTCTTGGATTTTATAGCAGAAGATTTTCTTGAATTACATAAATCTTGAATATACTGAATCATAAATTAAGTACACAATTTATATTTAAATTCTGCGATATTTATTCGAAGATTTAAATTTAAATAATAATAGCTTCAAATGAAATAAAAGCTTTTATTGTGCTTTTTAGCAATTAGTGCTATCTGTATCTGAAAAAGAATTTGCTTGTTAGAAAAGGAATTTCTAATCCAATCATACTTGATTCATTGAAAAGAAGAGAGCTTTGAATATGATATTTATGAATCTTTAATGGTAAAACGAAAGCGTTCATAACTTGATAGGGGAAAGGCTGGTAGTATGGGCTATCCAGTATTTCTGGAGCCTGCCGGCAGATAGCAACCCATTATTTTGTTTACAATACAGCCATAGCATCAGTCTACAATGTGCAGATACTGGTTGACATATCTGTATTGTTTCGTTTCTCAGGAAATTTGCTTTGTTTGTGTCCCTATAAGTGGTTGCTTCGTATAATTTTTGACGACGCTTTGCACTTTTAGGGGTATGAATAAAATTCTGATACTAGTGTTATTAATTAACTTACTTTATTTAAATTATGGTGTGAAATTTTCGTCCTGCTGCCTTTAACCGATTTTAGCCGTCACAGTGTTTTTCTTCTCAATGTCGGTCGGGTAGCATGGGCCATGTCAGTAAAACATACTTTTCTGCGAAAAAATACCTAAGTTTAAGAAGAAGGCTCAAACCAAGGGTCGAGGAGAGTGATTTGCGGATGCCATGAAACTTTCAATTTCAAAGGGGAGGCCTACATGAAACATTTATGTTTTATGTGTCATGTTATATACAAAAGACAATGGATGCTGTTTTTTTTGTTTTTGTTTTTTTTATTCATAAGATTATGTTTAACAATATCATGACAGCTGAAAATTTCACAGCAGATTTTGTCAGATTTTTAACGTTAACAAAATCACCACCATCATCAGAAAGAATAATTTTAACTAAACATTTCACTAAAATTTTCTGAATAATAATTCACCGTGAATATCCTTTTTCCATCATTAATTAAATCTTAATTTTAGTATTATTTTTCCAATTTTTGGGTAAAGATAAAATTTGTCAGACGAAAGTCCGTTAGCATAAATTTGATCAACCTGACAAGGAGATTGTAAGCAGTAGTGCCTAGGGCATTTTCGCTCCCAATTGTCATGAGTAGCTTAGCAGGTCTAACCCGTGCTGGGGGCATAGTATCAATTTTTTGCCCTTCACTGTGTTTGGCTTTAAAAAGAACAGCTAGCACCCGAGGTATCTGTACCCCATCCAACCCCCCACTAGTAGCTAGTGGCAAAAATTTCAGGAGCCTTCTACAACAAAGTTGAAAGTGATTCCAAAATACATTATTTGCAGTAATGAAAAAAAAAGTTGTTTCTTTAGATCTTGAAATCGCATTACGCTAAAATAATAATTTTAAAAAAAATAGCTCAAAATTGCAGCGGCGTTGAACAGGATCTGGTAGTTTCCCAATTAACCGCCAGATGGCAACACTGTTGCGAATGCGAACCGTCCGATTTCCTAATTGACCGTGCGCGCTGAGAACATGAAAAAAGCAGAAATGATAAGAAGGCAAGAATAAAAAATGAAAAGTAAACGAACTCAATAAAAACGGGGAAAGTGAGACGCGGAGTGGTATAAAGAAAAAACAATAAGAGTAATAAATGAGTTGGTCGATGCGAGCCCGTCTACTGCTCGGATAATAGCAGAGGCTAGCATCTATTGTGGGAGAAAGCGGTCTATAATCTCGTTTTGTATTTGCCCTTGTAAGACGAACGCCCAAAGCGGATGAACACCTTGTTCGAATTAAGGCTCTCTCTTCTCTTTTCCTCCGAGACATTTGTGGAATGTTTTTTGCTTCTTCCTTTTGGGAAATCGTTTGCAGTTTGCTGGCTATGAGCGGTTGCAGGGCCAAATGACGCGACGTATTCTTTAGATGTTTTGCGGATTTTTTATTCTTTGTAATTCTGATTAGTTTAAAACGAGGCTGCAGGTTGCTAAAGATCGTTTGCATCTGAATCATTTCTTTTTAAGATTTTTTTTTTGAAAACAGCTGGGAATTATTTCTTACGCAAAATGACAAAAAAAACGCTTTTTTTTCTCCTAAAAAGAAGATAACCATTGTTCTCACCTTGCCTCTTCACTAAAAAATTAATGTGTTATTAATAATAAAAATTAAAGCATAAGAACAATAATTGAATATGTAAAGAGCAAAATAGATCAATAAATAAATAAGAAAGCATTAATGCTTTTATTGCTACTTCCTGTTTGGAACCCTTTTGCAATTTCCAAGCTATGAGTGGTTACAGAACCACATAACGAGGCGTAAACTTCATAAGTTTTGTGAATTTTTTATTCTTTGTAATTCTGATGAGTTTAAAACGAGGCTGCAAGTTGATAAAAATCGTTTGCATCTTAAAAATTCAGTTTTAAGATTTTTTTTTTGCAAACAGTTGGGAATTATTTACTACACAAAATGAGAGAAAATGCATTTTTTAAAAATCTTTCACGAAAAAGAAAATAATTATTATTCTCATTTTGCATCTTCAATTAAAAAATTGTTGGGTTATCTTAATATAAATAAAAGTCATTGTGGGTATGTGGGTGGGTATGTATGTGGCTATGTTCCACATCTCCTCCTAAACCAATGGACGGTTTTCAACCAAATTTTGTACACTTATTATTTAAGAGAAGGGGAAGACACTTATGAACTTTTCCAAGTCCCAAAGTTAATTAAACAGTCAGTTAATTAGAAAATAACCGAAATCGTTTTTCCGCCGTAACTTCGGAGCAAACTGTCCGACAAAAAATATTTTTATACCATCTTAAAGTTCAAATTTTTACCTTTTCAATGATACTAATTTTATTTCTCTGACATTTTCCCTTCGATTGTTATTAATTTTTAAAAGTTCCAAAACTTTAAAATGCGTGCAGACGATTTTGAAATAACGAATATTTATAGCTACTCCGTTGCTAGGCAACGGTTAGACTTTGAACTAATTCACCTTTATTTCCAGCTTGGCGCTTGATACAGTTGCCAAATAGATTTGGCGATTGCTTAAATCGGAAGGTTACCGGAAAACGGTCTATGAATCCAAAATAAACAAACCAGGATCGTCCATTGACGTATATGATATGGTTGTCAGAGTTTTTATAATAGGAAGGTATATTTTGTCTTATGTATTCTTTTAAACAGTAGAAGCAGATGACATATAGCATGGTGGATGATATATTCCAAAGAGCAGATGATACCATTGAGTACAATGATGTAATTTACAGTAACAGAGAATTAAATTAGTCGTCCAATTATGTATTATCAACCGTCAGAACTTTTGACTTCCCCTTTCTATATATAACGAAACATTTACATTCGTAAATTTAAAAAAAGTAGCAATTCAAATTCTTCGCGCACGAAGTCGCGGGTAACAGCTAGTTAATAATAAAAATGTAAGAGTATCAACAATAATTAAATGTAAAGAGCAAAACAATTAAAGCATTAATGAGTTTTTTTTTTTTTTTTGCTTCTTCTTTTTTGGAAATCGTTTGCAGTTTGCGGACTATGAGCTGTTGCAGAGCCAAATGACGCGGCGTAAATACTTTATAACTTTTATGGCCTCTTTTATTCTTTGTTATTCTGATTAGCTTAAAACGAGACTGCAAGTTGTGAAAAATCGTTTGCATCTTAAACATTTATTTTTAAGATTTGTTTTGCAAAGAGCTGGGAATTATTTATTACACAAAATGACATAAAAAATCCCTTCTATTTATTTGCAAAGTATTAATCATAATTTCCCCAAAAGCAAAAAAAACTTGCTGCTTATTATTTTATAACATTTATGCAAAATTTTTCATGAAAGAGAAGATAACCGTTGTTCCATTTTGCATCTTCACTAAAAAAATTGTTGAGTTATTAATAATGAAAATTAAAGCATAAGAATAATAATTAAATATATAGAGCTAAAAAATAAAGCATTAATAATAATAATCAAATTTTAGATGGGAAATTCGTCGTTTGCAAACAATTATAAACTATTTACTGCAGAAGAAAAAACAGAAAAACCTTTTTTTCTTGTGCAGTAAATAATTTTTGCAAAGTAAAATTTAAATTCCTTCGAAAAAACTTATTCTTTGTTGTCTCAAAACACGTAAAACGTTTTTTATAAAAGAACTGGTAATCATTTTCGTCACTTTGCATCTACAGCAAAAATTATTTCAGTGTTTAATAGCAAAAATTAAAGTTTTAACATATCATGAGATGCATTTTGTCTGAAAATATCGTCGAAATTTTGGTTCTGTGCCGAAATGCTGTAAAATTAGAAAAATACATGAATATATCCGAAATATATTGTGGTTTGAATTTGAACTGGATGATAGGACAATCATTTGTAATTGTTGAAGATTCATAAACCCATAATAAAATATAATGTGGAAAAATGAATTTCCACCAGTGTGAATTTCTCTCTTCTCCTTTGAGAACTGATGATTTCCCATAGAATTTTTATACATTGCACCCCGATTCCAGAACGTTAACATTGTCAAAAACGCGCGAGTGAAAAATTTGATAAAGAAACAAAATTGGTCTGAATTGCATAACAACAATAAAAGCAATTTAACAAATTGTGCTTAAACTTATTTTTGAAAACATTTTTCAAATTAGAGATAAATGTACGTAATTAATATTAGTTCTAATGAAAAAGCAATGTAGCAATGCTATCCGAACAGTTAATGGGGTGTGATAATTTATGGATGGCCTGAAGTTAAGTTTTACACACAAAAAAGTAGAAAATAATTTTAAAAAATACATTTCGATTTTAGTCTCATCGCAAAGTGAAGAATATCAAGTATGCATTTTGGAAAAACACCTTTTACTTTGATGGATTTTGTCCAAATGTTTGGTACACGCCTTGTGCGCATTGCTACATTGCTTTATCATTAGGACCAATATTAATTATGTGCATTTATCTCTAATTTGAAAAATGTTTTCAAAAATAAGTTTAAGCACAATTTGTTAAATTGCTTTTATTGTTGTTATGCAATTCAGACCAATTTTGTTTCTTTATCAAATTTTTCAATAATTTTTTGAATAACTTTTTCAAAAATAATTTTAAGCACAATTCGTAAAAATGCTTTTATTGTTGTTACGCTTTTTAGCATTTTATCCGCTCCTGTTTGTTATCACTGCAAAGCTTATATTTTGAATTTTAAAGTGGTGTAAAAAAATGGATTCTGTGCGATAATATGCTCCGAAAGCTACTAAGAAAAAACCTTCAAGTTTCGATTAATTTTGAATTAATTATAAAAACCTGATAAAAATTTTGAAAACCCCTTTCTTAAGGGGTTATCAGGGGATTTAGTTTCGACGGCTGGGGTTCTTCCCCGGTGTGTCCTTGAGCGTAGGGGGTTGACGCCCCTTCTTTAACAACTGACAACCCCAAAAAAAGGAGGACTGTTGCAATGTTTAATTGCCTTATAGGTGATGTAAATAGTTTTTTTTGGAGGGGGCGGGGCGTTTGTAATTTCGCTGTTCTTTCATTTCCGCGTTAATGCGTTTGTCAGGTTTTTTAGGGTTTAGTGTTTAAAACTTTTAACATTAGTTTTATGATGTCTATGATGTCTGTGTACTACTTTTAAATTTTAATACGTTTTTTTTTTAAGATTTAGTGATTACCGCTTTTTTCCCTTTGTGTGTCTGTTGTTCATTTTGTGTCTCGACTCTGTAACTGGTGTTTTTCTGTAGTGTTCTTTTCTTATTAATAGATTATAAAAATAGACGCAACAGTAGTGGTAATGTTCATATGTGAATGTAGATGAAAAAAAATTCACTTATGGAAATGAATTCTAGATTATTGAGTTTTCAAATCAGCATCTTCAGCTTTTTCTTCTCCATTCTACTTTATTTTGTTACATTTTTTCCCCCATTTAATGCTTAGCACTGTAGCACAAGTTGATCAGTTGGATAAAATTATTTTAAGAAATTGTGAAAATTAAAACTTTTACTCAAAAATTGAAAATATTGGAGTATCTACATAAAATTATGAGGTGTAACTTTCTGTATTTTTGAGTAAAAATTTTAATTCTCACAATTTTTTTATTATATGTCACATGTGTGCTTAATTATCAGAAGTGGTTAATGTTATCAATTGGAACATCGTAAAAACAATATGTAAAAGTTTTTTCTTCATATCTTACATGACGGATAGCTTTAAAGTTTAGAAATAGAAGATGAAATATTCAAAAAAGTAATTGCACCTGGATTTCAATTCTGTCTGTAATGGGTTAAATGGACTCTTCAAAGTTCATAAAAATAAGCACACGTGGTTCAAAATGAAGATGTATAACTTGAAATTCAAGAACTGAATTCTTGCTTTTGAATAAAATGTACTCGTTTTTTATTCAAATATACTGATATAAATAAGTACTTGGCAAATATAATTTTTAAATAATTCATTTTTCACAAATGCATTTTATATCATTCTTTAATTAGTGTCTTAAGAAACACATTTTATAGAATAATTCCTTCCAAGATCCGTTTCTATATGCAAATGCCTTTAAATAAACTGTTATTGACTCTTAGCACTTTTTAGTAGACATGATTTCGTTAAAAAAAAACTGACAGAAAACATAACAATAATCTAACATAAATAAGTCAGAAGGATAACATTTGATAAACATTTATCACTACCAAAGTTTGTAATAGCTCTAAATAAGTTTAGAGGTAATTTACAATTTTTGCACTCAATGCATTTACAAAACCATTCTTAATTCTATTTTCCTCTATAAGAAATTAAAACAAATGAACAATACCAACTTTATCCAGACAGCATCAAATCAATTAAAGCCGACTCTTTTTTAGCAGACCAAGACGTATTTCTTGGCATCCATGACGATTAGGATAAGGCCAACATTTACGAAAATCGCGCCTTAGTTGTCAGTGACGTCACTAGCAAGTCGAACCCGATTGGTTCAGTTATTCAGCATAACGAGCTTCCGAGGTAGCTTTTCAGCAAAAGGAAAAACAACCGATGAAGCTTCGAGAGATAATCAACCAAGGAACGAGAAACGTAACCGCTTGCCAGAAATGGAGGAAAATTACGTAGTGAGATACCGCCTTTAGTGAGTTATCTACTACCCAAGAAGTAACTACGTGCCAAATTTGGTACCTTTTGGTCCATCTGTCTTCTCCGTAGAAGGGGCCGTCATTACAATCCTGAACGCGGTGGGCTAGAGTACTATGGCATCCCATTAGAATCTTAGTTAGGAATTTTAACTTTTATTGTCTGCAGGGGCGGATTAAGCTTGTTGGGGGCCCCAGGTGCCTAAGTTCTTGGGGACCCTCTGAAAGTATGTTGCATATGTACTTGAAAATTTAAATTTTTCAGTTATAATGCTTTAAAATAAGATAATTTCGCATATTTTAAATCGCAGTAACTATTATTTTTGTTAATAATTTTTTTCTTTTATAATTACTCTATTATTTGATTTAATTACCTAATTTATTAATTAAATTAATCTTTGTCGATAATTAATATGCTTCGTATTTAGTAATTTTAAATTTATATCTAAAATTCGTGTTCATAAGTATTCGCATGACGCATTATATCGAAATAACTTAGGATTCATTTTATAAAAGTAAAAGTATTTCGCTTTTTCCATTCAAAATTACTTTAAGTATAACTATCAAATAAATAACCATTGCATTCTAAGCAACATTCGGCCGGTTATAAATCTCAAAATTTTAATCAATTTGATTCTAAATGCTGAAGTATGAAAAAGCAAGAATGACAAAACCAAGAAATGCAATATTTAAATATCCATACCAGTGCAATTGACGTGCCTTTTCTCTTCTTCGGAGTACTTATCTTGAAAGACCACGGGTTTATTATCTCTACCTTTTTTAATCGTTAGAAGTTTTGGGGGCGTTAAATCATATACAAAAGGAACGCATTTGAAAAAAAAAACGCAAAAAGAAGAGGGACGTAAAAAGTTATTCTACAAATTACTTTAAGGGAAATGGAAGGTTGATATCAAATTCAGCCCATTCTGAAAGTTGTTCAAATTATTCTATAATTCAAAAAGGATGGATATAGATGAATTTGATTGAACCAATCCTGATAAATTAATAGAAGCGTATAAACTTCGAATCTTTGATAATTTCCATTGATAAATAACATGAAACTATAATATACTTAGAAAAATTAAAATAATTTAATAATTCTAATCAATAAAAAATTTGTTTCATAGGTTTTGAAATACTATGTTTATTGGAAGTGGTGCGAAATAATAAAATTTACAATTATAAAAAACTCAAACACAATTCTTCAAAGGGAAACTATTATAACTGTTTATAAACTGATTGTAAATAAAATAAAATTCGAAATAAATTTTTTCCGGGATTTCTCTCTTGAAAATTCTTCGATTATTTTGGAGGCATCATTGTTATCTAATTGTTCTTGTTTCACAAACTAATGTCTTCTCGCATTGTACTTCTGTAATAGTTTTTGACTTTTTTCAAGACGGAAAACGATGTCTATGCTGATGAGTCAGTTATGGGAAGAGTAAAAAAATATTCAAAATGATTTCAATACTAGGAAATGTAGATGAAAGCATTGTTTTTAAAAAGTAAACACTAGAAAATATATTTTTTTAACTGATTTCGAATTGAAGCTTTTAATTTAGGTATGTTTTAATAGTTAATATTGAGATGCATTGTTTGTTAGAGGAAATAACTTCATAGATTCAGCTCTTAATTTTATCAGCATTACTAAATTTTTTCTATTAAATCTATAGAAATTATTCAGTAATCTTCTATCACAATCAATAATGCTAAGTTAAAAAAAGAAGAATAAAATCTTTTACTCTTTATTCTAAGTAATAAAGAAATTTAGTAAACCTGAAGAAATCTTTTGTTAAAAAAATTGAAAACTTTACTCTGACTTTAAATGGAAGCAACGAGGTTATTATGTTGAAATTTATTTAATGAAATTCTCAAAGTGGTGCTAAACTTTTGTATGTAAAAATATTTAGAATTATTAAGATATTTGTTCGATACTGAATGGACTTTTGTATTTCCATTAAATATTTACTGTCATATATTATTCAACTTATGCATGGATGTTCATCGAAGCAGCCACTGAAATGGTCTAAACTCTCTTAAATATTGATAATAAAAGCTTCATAATTCGGTCAGTTTTGGTCGCAGAAGAGTCGAACTTTTTTGTTTGAAATGTTAGTGTGTCAAGAATATTTTATTAAATATAACTAAAAGAACCGGAGAACTCTATAAAAATTTAGACTTCTTAATTTTTTCAGAAGCATATTTATTGACTCAAACAACTTGAAATATATTTTTTCCGTCATTTAAAGCGTTTTTCCAATTGAAAGTTTAATCCTATCTTTAACGGTTTGGAAATTAGCTGTTGGCCCACGATTAGACTGGATATCCTGTATCCTACATAAAAACGTTAAACTAAATGAGTAGGTAAAAATTGGTCAGAATTGTTAATCAGAAATAGAAACTTTCACTACATGTTGGGGTAAGATTTCCCTTTCTCTTCGAACGTAGTGTATGCTTGCTCAAAACAATAAGATGCTCGCATATATAAATAAAAATGGGTCATTGGTGTTAAACGAGTTCGATACTATTGATGTCACTGCTAAGAATAATGTTAATCTTCGATTCCATCCTTAAGAAACTTATTTAAATAGGGTTATGGTGTCGGCTTAAAGTAATAAAATTTCTATGCAAAATCATTCTCCTAATTTCTTTTGCTTGCATTCTAAATTCATTGTCTTTGAGTCTAAATAAACTAGAAAATCACCCGTCATAGTATGACGGGTGCAAATTGCCTCTTCATTCGAGAAATTTCCCGTGAAATTTGACGTGTTTAAATAAATGTATATGCGAGAGAAATGTTTAACATTGATTGAAAACAAATAAAATAAACATAAGTTTTATGACAGGAAATATTTTTTATTTACATATTTCTTTATTTAAAAATCCTCTTGGTAAACAACATTCCGTGTGAAGTATTTTTCGTTGCTTAACAATTTTATTATAATTCAATAGCCATGAAATTCTCAGCTTGTCAAACGTTGCCAAAAAATATTATCAAATTATATCATCACGATTGCAATAAATAATCAGATGCATCGTGGCATCCAAACTATATTACGCGCATGATATACCACTGACGTAATTTACTACTTTCTATTAAAAAACGGAAATTAATTTGAAATATATGATCAATATAATTTAAAATTTCTCGGGAACTATTGATCATAGCGAGATAAATTTTATATCAATCGATAGAAAAGTTTATTTCACTATTTTAGAGCTATTAAATTTGAAATTAGAACGTAAATTACTCTTTTAAATTTAAAATGACTGAAATTTAGGTTCTCTAACAATGAAATAATGCTGTTTAACGTCTCGCAGTGCTATGGCGCGAGTTTTATTGTTGGTGACGTTAGAGCGTTACCGAGAGACACATCTATATTAGTAATAAATAAATGAAATAAAAATATAAAGTTTAGCTAATTCAATGGCTGGATTTAAGTTATTTGTATTTTTAAAATATAATTTTTTTTAACCAATTCTTTTCAGTTATGTCTAATATTAACTTTTACTTATGGAAAATCTATTAAATATGGAACAGCGTAATTTTTAAAAAGATATCTGTGTGTTATCGAAATTTGCTTATTAATATTCTTTATTTAATTACAGCATCTACGACTATGAACTTACATTTCTGTAAAATTCTGAGAAGCAGCGGAAATTCAAACGTTTATAAATTCAGAAATAATGTAAGAAAAGTATGTTGAAAATTTTAAAAATAAAGAAAAAATAAAGCAATAAAAGTCTATGGAATTCCACGCCTAGCAATAAAAAGTAATTCTAACGAGCGTAGTAATAAGGAGTTGGTATTTTGCTGTCTTTTTGTTTCAAATCAGTGGGCGGGGTGCGACTTTTTGAAAAGCTTTGTAAAACTTACCTTTCATTGTAGTAAAACATTTTTACTTTTCGGTCACGATTATCTAAAATTAAATAATTTAAAACATAACTTTTGAATTTATTTATCATTTTTTTTTAAGATTCAGTGTTAAAAACTTTTAAATTTATTTTATGTCTTTTAATTTTTTTAGTGTTTCCAATTTTTATTCTTTGTCTGATGTTCATTTTACATGCATGTAACTGGAGTTTCTTTCTGTTGTGTGCATTTTTTAAAAATAAATAAATAATTTCGAAATCGTGAAAATGAAATCAAATTTTATTAAAGAGCATGTTACAATTCACCAAATCAGACGACTGTAGATAATGATTGTGCTGTTCCAACTCCTTCCAAAGCTTGCGTTTATCTACCACACGAAAACTTGCCCCAATCATATTAATCTTATTTTTCACGAATACTTTCCTCGGCCTCAATAAAACTTGCACTAAACCACACTAAAACTTGCCTCAACTATACTTATTATTAAAATTTTCCTTTCACAGCATTATTACATTTTTCCTTTTCAATTATGGATTTCTAAAATTAGATGAAATATTCAACACAAGATTTCGAACTTACCAAACCGAATCGAAATTTAATTCAAAAGTATGCATGCTACATATCGCTAAATCAAATAATTGTAGATAACGTTTGTAATGATCTCCAAAACTTGTATCTATCAACCGCATTATTAACGATAATGCTAATGAATATAATTGAATTGAAATCAACTATGCGCCGGTGTCACAACACCGTCAAAGGCAATGCTGACTTACTTGAGGATGATGGAATGGATAAAATCGGGAAGATCGGAACTCTTGAAATTATCCAAACCAACACAAATTTTATGTAATACTATGATGCATTTTGTCAAATCAGACGATTATAGATTACGTTTGCACTGTTACATTCTCTTCCAAAAGTTGTATCTATCAACCACACTAATGGTGTGTTTTATAATAAATATGTATGAATTCTAATGAATTTCGCGCCATTGACACAACACCATCAAAGATGATACTTGACTTACTTGAAAATGATGGATTGGATGAAATTGGTAAAATGGAAGTTCGAAATTATCCAAATTAACCAAATTTTATTCAATAGCATGCTACATTTTGCCAAATCAGACGATTACAGATTACGTTTACACTATTTCACTCTCTACCGAAAGATGTATCTGTAACTACACAAATGGCGATAATGCTAATGAATATGTTTGAATTCTAATGAATTTTGCTCCAGTGTCGTAACACCGACATAGACGATACTGGACTTACTTGAAAATGATGGATTGGATGAAACCGGT
>BGPR01002569.1:18103-30091 GCA_013235015.1 Araneus ventricosus | reverse complement strand
GTTTACAAACATGAATTGTAACAATTTTTTATTGTTGTAAATAAAATTCAAACCGATCTCATTATTTCAGCAAATCACGCGCTTTTTTTATTCACGCGCTTTTGCAATTGTTGCTGTTGTGGTAGTATACATTGTTTTCTTGGGAATTCAATTCCAAAGCAGAATTTTCGCTTTAGTATTCATTGCATTGCCTATTTTATCGCACCTGCTTCAAAGTAATATTTTTTTGAAACGTGGCAACAGATATTTGATTTCGGGTTTGTTTGTTTGTTTCACTTTCTCGTATACGAAGTATACAAAGAGAAAGTATTGTAATCGTCAAAAAAAATTCGAACTCGAGATTTTGACGAATCTTCACTTAGAAAGTATACGAGAAAGTTTAAGGGAGACCACTCCCGCTGGTTTCTGTTGAAAGAAACGTGTTAAAACAAAGACGACAAATTTTGTCCTCTGAACAATGAACAAACATCTGAATCAATTTACAGAAGATCACAGGAAACAGGAATTGTTTATTTATATCCATTGCCCACGAATCACCACAAGAAAAACATTCACCAATTTGCAAAAATATAATAGGGAATGAATTTATATCTGTTTATGTATGCTTGGAAACAAAATATACGGGCGTGTCTAGGACACAGCATATCAATTGTTTTAGTTGAAGAATAATTTCTTTGTTATCCAAAGCAGTTTAAATTTATAGTTCTCTTTCAGAAGAAGTAGAAGTAGTTATGGGGAACTCCAATTGAATCGAAAAGGCCGAGAGTATTTTTTTTATCAAATTAAAAAAAAAAATTGGGTTTTTTTTGTACAGGAAATAAAAAATCTATTTTGATTTGATGACTTTGTGATTTTTTTTTTCTTCTTGCTTATAAATGATGAGCATTGAAAAATAATTCATATTTTGTTTTTTTCTTAAAACTTCAATAAAGTTTAAGGAGACTGTGAAGAGCAAAGACAATCTTTTATGCTAAATTCTGCTCAGAAGTCAAATAATGTTTGCAAAATTTTTTTCTCATGAAAATGAATTTTTATTTATTTATATAGTTCAGGATCAATTCTAAAAGAAATAGACGAGTATTCAAAAAATTTATAACATTGCAAAAAGGCTAACATTCCCTATCAACCAAACAGTTGTGGTCGTGCAGATTCTCAGAAGCATTGTTTAGTAGCTATTCTAATGTTAGTCTTCAGAATAGCTTGTCCCACAGCTCATTATCCAATCTTTTTTTTAAGATGAAAAATGCATTCCATTATTACTTATTTCAAATCGGCAATTACATTAATAATGACACTAATTACATCACTAAATTAATAATTTCAATGAAAACCGATGACGAGTTTTTGTATCTTGTCTGAGTTTTAATTATTATAACATTATTACTCTGATATTACACAGGGGGATCACAAAAACTTTGAAAGGCATAATTTAGTTAGATCAATGTCCTGATTTGAAGCTGCGCTAGGGTTGTCTTGGGCAGGGCCGGATTGTTAAATAGGTAAAGTAGGCAACTGCCTTACGGGCGCCGAAGCTTTAGGGCCTCGAGATTTTTTTTTTTTTAATTTATTTTTTTGCGGTAGTTTCTGAAAAATCTAATTTTGTTGTTTTCAGTTAATTTACAAAGGCCGTACACTCGGACTTATTCAAATTAAAATCAAGTATTGCTTAAATTTTGGAACATTATTCTAACAATATTCCTAATTAATTATCATTTGCAAGTTTTATAAATTAAAAAAATATTCTGCTTTCTAATTTTAAAAAATGTCCGGTCCTATTACTAATATAATGGCAAAAATCTGTCTCTCGGTAACGCTCTGATGTCACCAACAATAAAACTCGCGCCATAGCACTGCGAGACGTTAAACAGCATTATTTCATTGTTAGAGAACCAAAATTTCAGTAATTGTAAATTTCAAAGAGTAATTGTCGTTATGATTTCAAATTTAATAGCTTTAAAATAGTAAAATAAAATTTTCTGTCGATTGATATAAAATTTATATCGCTGTGATCAATAAGTTCCCGAGAAATTTTAAATTATATTAATCATATATTTCAAATTAATTTACGCTATTTAATCGAAAGTAGTAAATTACGTCAGTGGTATATCATGCGCGTGATATAGTTTGGACGCCACGATGCATCTGCTTATTTATTGCAATCGAAATTATATAATTTGATAATATTTTTTGGCAACGTTTGACAAGCAGAGAAGTGCTTTGTTTTGATTAGAATTTCGAAAAAGGATTCCTTTGAAATTTTAACTTTTGACTTAGGATTGACAAGCTGAAAATTTCATGGTTATCGAATTATAATAAAATTGTTACAACGAAAAATACTTCACACGGAATGTTTTTCATCAAGAGGATTTTTCAATAAAGAAATATGTAAATGATATGTAAATAAAAAACTATTTCCTGTCATAAAATATATGTTTATTTTATTTGTTTTCAATCAATGTTAAACATTTCTCTCGCATATATATCTATTTAAACGCGTCAAATTTGACGGGAAATCTCTCGAATGAAGAGGCAATTTGCACTCGTCATACCATGACGGCTCTACACTATTAAAATTCGACGTGTATGTATGTATGTGAGGCTTTCTTCTCACGAACCGCTGAACGGAGAAGCGCGTGTAAAGTACCAAAAGATGGGGAATAATCCAAGGAATCCATTTTGAACATTTAAATTCCGAAATTTTAATTAGTGAAAAAGATATTAATTAAAAACTAATTTACAACAATACTTTTCATTGTTGCAGAGCAATTCAAACCGTTTTCATTGTTTAAACAAATATTTAATCGCGTGTTTCTGTTTCATTGTTGAACCCAGCAACAATGCAGTATAGATGGCGTTGTGTGGACGGAATGTTTGAACCACTCTTTCCTTTTATTTAGAAGAGAATATTGATCATGTGTCACGTGACTTCACTTCTTCTCTCCGCCAGGGAATGGCGAATTATTCGAGATAGCCCGTGCAACGCCAGTTATTTTAGTTAAAATTTGAACTCATAGTAAATTAATGTATTTCAAAACCAGTGATTTACATTTACAAAAATTAGGCACAAATTCTTCTCATTGAGAGTCTGAGAAGCCCTCGGGTCACCATGTTATGGCACTTGCAACACTCTATGCTTCGTAGCCTCTTGTTGTTGCTGCTTTAAACGTTCTCCTTCCACCTTCTTCTTTCTGAGTCGATTTCATCATAGGTAAGATTATTAAAATATTTTCTGTAAGTCTCACGTCTTGCAACGTGTTATGGGACAGCTAGTGAATCATATAGCTCAGGAAAATTATGCAAAATAAATTTAAAAAATCACGTATTTTTCAAAAAGAAAACAGTAAAAAGCATTTAGGACAAGATGACGATAGGGGAAGGTCGGGTCTGACATGCGTTTTTTCTTCTTACATTTGATGTATGAGGGAGGACCTGTCAGGACACCAGGGTATTGGGTAAAGGTTTGAAGATCACATGCCGCCATATTCAGTCAAACGGCAGTGTTGTTGACACGTGACAGAAAAATTAGTTTTTGACGCGAAAACGTCTTTCCGCTCGTTACAGTGATAGTCGGTCGAACTTTCTTGCGTCACAAAATGCCGACAGATTTGAATCGCTAATAACTACGACACTAATA
The DNA here is from genome assembly GCA_013235015.1 of Araneus ventricosus. NCBI lineage: Eukaryota > Metazoa > Arthropoda > Arachnida > Araneae > Araneidae > Araneus > Araneus ventricosus. The sequence continues at coordinate 26,457 of BGPR01002569.1, read as the reverse complement.
ATGCGAAAAGAATGGTTTACTCCACAACGGATAGATCATATCTGTAAGAGTTTGTCGCATAGTATTTGTTTTGCCTGTGACGTCATCGTACAAGTGTAGGCGCATGTGCGTGATTGTTATGAATTAGCTTTATGTAAAGTTATAAATAAGTGTAGCGTGGAAACGCGTTTAGCTAGGAGGTTGATTCTGGTGTCATTTTAAAGAGCTTGAGGAGTATTACTAGGACCCAAGGTGAGACAATAAAAATATTTATCAGAATATAAGTAAAAATCGGTACTAATTTGAAAATTTTAAACTCCACATGTTTTTTGATTATAACATGCAGAGTTTTCTTTCGAATTGTACGAAACTTACAGAATACTTGACAATATGTAAAGAAACATCGTATTAAAATTTGTATTAAAAAATTTGAATGTTACGGGAAATATGAGCATTTGTAGTAAATATTGTTTTACTGTGCATACTCAAAATGTAATTCTATATACTGTCAACAGATGGCGCCATCAAAAGCTACTCTAAATAAAATATCAGAAAGGCGCAGTTCGGGTCCGCTCAGTATATTTTTCGTGAGAACGTCGGGATAAAATCATAAAACAAGTATTTCGTATTAATATGTAATTTAATTATCAATCTCTTTAATACAATGTTTACACAGAGTAGTATAAGGGTTACAGAAAAGATAAATCACAAGCTTATCGCATGTAGCAAGGGTCTGTGGTAGCTTGTGATTTATCTTTTCTGTAACCATTATACTACTCTATGTAAATATTGTATTAAAGAGATTGACAATTAAATTACATATTAATACGAAACACTTGTTTTATGATTTATCCCGACGTTCTCACGAAAAATCTACTGAGCGGACCCGAACTGCGCCTTTCTTATGTTTTTTTATTTCATTTTTACACAGCCAAACAGTTTTTTGAGTGAACGAAGAAGTGACTTCAGTTTGTCATAGTTTGCCTGAAAGTGACTATAAGTTTGTTTTTTGTTTGTTGTTGAAAACAGCATTTGTTATCTTTAAAGTTGTAGGCCGTTAATCTTCTTAGGCTTACTAATACGTATGTTGAAACCAATGTTTTGCTTCATCATGTTTCGGGTTGTATCGGACACAAGGGTTCCGCCACATCTACCGCAATTTTGAGCTTTCCCGGTCCTTTAAAACCAGTCAGACGAATAGATGGAGGAAGTTGGAGCAGTCCTGGAAAATGATAGCAGTACAGCTACCTCTCTTATTGAGGATTTTCCCGAAACATCTGCATCTCAAGATATTTTAGAGGAGTTATCGCCACTTCCTAGCAATTTCAATAAAGAAAGACGTTCAAGTAAAAAGATCAAAACTGATTACACCTCGAACATCCAAAGAAGACTTGAAAATGAAAGCAAAAATGGAACTAAAATCTGAAGAAAAGAGAGAAGGCGGCGAAGAGGCATTTGTCTTTAAAACGATTTTTTTTCAAAGACAGATAACTCATTAATTTTTCTTATTTATACCTCTTTCTTATCATATATTAACCTAGTCTTAAAATCTGTAATTTGTAATTATATAAATTTCTCAAAAATAAATATGCCTAATAATAAAATGTTGTCTGTGAAACCAAAAGTAATTCGCTTGTTCCAGATATTTCTTATGTCCGATACAACCCGCCACAAGTAAAATTGATAAAAATGTAATGACTATAAAAAATGCGAAAAAATTATTGATATTTTTATCATAGAAAAACGTGTGTTAAAATGTGCTTTCACAGAACATTAAAGTTTTGTATGGAACATAATCTGGTCCAACTGAGATGTAAAAATATTTTATAATATAGAAGAAGCTTAGGTGTCTGATACTGCCCGACCTTCCCCTATCGTCAACATGCCCGGTCATCTTGCTCTGATCGGAAATGCTAAGTCTTTGTTTTTTTTTTTGTTTGGTTGGATTAAGAAGAATTGAATAAAAATAAATAGTGATTTTGAAAAGCGTCGTGTGTAAGGTAGTCATGTGTAGCAAAGAATAAACAAATACTAGCTGCATGGCCCGGCTATGCACGGGCTATCTCGAATAATGCGCCATTCTTTGGCGCAACTATTCAAGTGGTATAGTTATTAAAAATCAAGCATTCATTAGGAGAAATAAAATTCTCCTAGTGAAGCTTTTTTAATCCCTTATGTTTTCTTGTTTCCGCCATTAACAACTTATTTTCGCATGCCCCCAAATGGTCCTTTGCGTAACTCCAGGGGTACGCGTACAACAGGTTGGGAACCTGCGGTCTATCTGATTCCAAAATTATTTTTTGTCTGACTTTTGTGCGGAAGGAAGGAAATAACCCGGCGAAAATCGGGATAGCTGCGTGGCCCGGCGTTGCACGGGCTATCTCGAATAATGCGTCACTCTCTGGCGGAGAGAACTGATGTCACGTACACATGCCCAACATACTTTCCTAAATAAATAAGGAGAAAAGAGCGGTTCAAACATTCCGTGAGAAAACGCGTCGAAATCGACTTATTTTTAAAAATTCGCAAGAAATACAAAAAATCGTCATTTTTTAATTTTCGTAAATGTATTTCAGTTTTTAATTTTCGTTCGTCATCTGATTTTAGTACGGAGGGAAGCAAATAACCCGGCGTTGCTCTGGATCCATATTTTTTCATATGGCCGCCTCCAGTTTATTTTTCTACAAATATATTGTCTTTTTTTTCTGGAAATATTTCCTTTGAATCCTATATTGATGAATTAAAAATTTCAAATCAAGCCTCTTTATTACCTTAAAACAATATGGTTTGAATGAAAACACGAGAGGTTTGGAAAAAAAATTATTTTAAACTTTTAATGAATAAATCGTATAAAAATTAATACAATTTTAAAATAAACAATTACACTTCCAAAGTTTATAAATGAAAACATGGTATTAAAACCGACTCTGACTCCAGCATTGTTTTTAACCGACTCTAATTCCTCCAAAAAGGCCGACTCCTCGACTGTCCATCCCTGATGTAATTAAACAAATGTAACTACCATTTATTCGAACTGAAGTATAAAGGCATGAAGCAAGATGCACTGCATACATGGAATCTCAAAGTAAAACCTCACGGAAACAACATTTTTATAAAAACCTTATTTGAGCGATTTAATTTTCCTTTTTCTTGATATCAATTACCAAAACATGCACACAACGCTATCCACATTGATTTGTCGCATTGTTCAGGTTTCTATATTACATTGCTGTGTTCAAGTTTTCAACAATGAAACAGAAACACGCGATTAAATATTTGTTTAAACAATGAAAACGGTTTGAATTGCGCTGCAACAAAGAAAAGTATTGTTGCAAATTAGTTTTTAATTAAAATCTTTTTTACTAATTAAAATTTCGGAATTTAAATGGTCAAAATGGATTCCTTGGATTATTCCCCATCTTTTGGTACTTTCCGCGCGCTTCTCCGTTCAGCGGTTCGTGAGAAGATAGCCTCGCATACATGCTTTTATTGACCGAGCGAAGCAAGGTCTACGTTTTAAGTCCAGCATTTGGCACTTGTCTGTCTAAATTTGTTTGACGCGATTACGACCAAATGCTTTGTTCTATTTACTTCAAAGTTGGCAGAAATATTTCTTAAAGCAATAGAAAGCGGTGTATATATTTTATTTCTTATTATTTTAATTCGGTAATAAGATAATTATTTTAATTTTATATAATTATTATATCAATTGGTAATAAAAGAGTGAGTGGCAACCTAACATTAAGACTATGACATCAGAGTTATAAATAAACACAATTCGCATATCGTTATGTGTCGTTATCCGCATTTCGCTAAATAAATGTTATCTATTTTTATAATCTTTGGCTATCTTTTAGTTCTAACTTTATACACTCATGTCCATAAATTAAGGATAATTCAGAATCACACCGAAATTGAACTCTAAAATAAAAATTTCACCTGTAGAATTATCACACACATCTTGAAGAAGAATATACAAATTACAGGAAACCACCAGATGGCGCGGATAGTACGTCACAATGACGAGAGTGTAAGAGAGGGGTATATAAGGAATGGTGGCAAAGAAGTAAAATTGTTCACAAGCGCTTTAAAAGCCTTTCAGTGCAATAACCGCATAGTTATGGCACAAAGGAAGCATTTGGATGATTTTTTACGTGGTAGAATTATCGGACGACTGGAACGTGGACGTACCCAGCTGGAAGTATCCGAGGAACTTGGAATCGCCCAGAGTATCATCTCCAGGTTTTGGCAACGATTCCAAGATGATGGTAATGTGAGTAGATGTTACAGCACAGGTCGCCCGCGAGTTACAACGCCGAATGAGGACCGGTATTTGGCAGTTACTGCCAAAAGAAACAGACGGAGCATAGCATCAGACCTGTCTCGTCAGCTCTCTTCAGCTACCGGTACGACAGTTTCAAGGCAGACCGTGTACAGACGCTTAGGGCACATTGGTCTATATGCTCGTAGGCCTGTCAGATGTGTTCCACTTACCGCAACTCACTGTCGCCTGCGATTAGCCTGGAGTAGAGAGCATGCATTGTGGACACCGTAACAGTGGTCTTGTGTGATGTTTTCCGACGAGTCCATGTTTAGTTTGCAGTCTGATTCTCACCGGACTTTCATATGGAGAGCGCCAGGTACCCGTTACCACCAAGAGAACACCATTGAACGACACCGTTACGGTAATGCAGGATGGCTCGTTTGGGGAAGAATTATTCTTGGTTCCAGAACTGACCTGCATGTTCAGAGTGTAACGATGACAGGCCACATCTATCGGGATGTTATTCTGGAAGAACATGTACGTTTGTTTCGGGGCGCCATGGGTGCTGAATTTCTGTTTATGGATGACAACGCCCGTCCTCACCGTGCAAACATTGTAGACGAATGCCTTCAATCGGAGGATATCACCCGTATGGATTGGCCAGCATACTCACCGGACTTGAATCCAATAGAGCATGTGTGGGACATGCTTGGCCAACGAATTGCAGCCCGTCAACCCCCTCCCACCTGTCTACCGGAACTTCGGAGGGCATTGCTTGATGAGTGGTGTAATATTCCCCAAGATCAGATTGATAATTTGATACTCAGCATGCCTAGGCGTTGTAAGGCCTGTATTGCATCGTCCGGGAGACATACTCCGTATTAACCATCATACTAACCATGTTATACTGTTTTTTGTAAATAGGTTCTTTTTTGAAATTTGCTCCAGGGAGTAAAAATCGCAATTTTTATTAATTATGTCAAACATATAGCATCTGTTTTGCTCTTTACCTTTTGTTTAATAAATAGACTTTACAAATAAGTCAAATTTGTTTTGCTTCTGTCTCTTTCTTTGCCTGAACTTCATTATCCTTAATTTATGGACATGAGTGTATTTAAACTGATTCATCATCTAAACCATTTCTTTTATACCTTATATGGCGTGGTAACCTATTTAAAGAACTTTAAAAATTCGCTTGTAATGGTTAAGCCTAAATGGAATTATCAGACTCTTTTCGCCAAGAAATGCGATCTCGCCAAGATAATTTTGCCCGTCTGGTCTTCATAGCAACAACAGCTTTTCGCTTATATATATCTATATTTTTTGCCAAATTGTAATATTTATCGCCAAGATATATGGAGTTCCACCTTCTTAGTTGTAAAGAAGTGAGTTGGAAAAAATATTTTAATTCGATGCCTATTTAATAGTGAATTTTTCTCTATGATTTGTTTAAATAACTAATTTAAGGACTGAATTTTTCTCTGTGATTTTTTGGTGCCATCTTCTTCAAAATATTTCGAAATGCCCTAAAGATAAGCGAAGTCACAGAGCTTGAGATGCTTTGTTAATTCAGCAGATTGCGAACCATTTTATCCATGTTAACTCCAAATTTGTCGCACCTTGAGAATTGTGCTAAACTTTTGTACACCAGTGTATCTCTTCGAGGGTCAAATTATGATGTCAAACAATGCTGTCTTCTCAATGAATAACATTTGCTAAGCGTTTAAAAATATGCGACGGAGATAAAATCTTGGAATTTTTTTATTTGGGGGGTGCGAGGTCAACTGTCCACAGAACTACTAGTTGTTAGTAGAGATTATAATACCTTTTCTTCATATATTTCTAGCACGAGAGAGTAATTAATGTATCCTTCACAATCATTTGACTGTTCACTCTGTGGTAAGTAATCCGAGGCATCCTTTGCCGCAAATTCGATGAAATCAATTCCAAGAGGCGTAGCGACAACTCGTTAGCCCATCTTCTATTCATCCGCTTAGTACATGCGGCGAACGTGCGACTCGGCGGCTCACGCGCTCGGGTTATTAATGGACACCCGATGACAAACTCGTGTTTCGCGGTGGCGTGGAGGTGCCTCGCGTGACGTGCCGACAACTCGGGGCATTTGGGCAGGCCCTTTGCTTTTGTTCCGTTGCTTCTCTTTTCACTTTAGGTGCTCTTTTCGGCATCTAGGTAGGCTTTCTTGGCTACCGTTGGGATGATTGTTTGTAAACATTCAAAACTCAGGAAGATTTTTTTTAAGTTTTAAGTTGTTAGTTAATTAAGTTTATAAGTAAGTTGAGTTGCTACTTTAAATTCCAATTTAGTTTTATTTGTACACTGTAAAAAATATCCGTTTTTTTTCCGGACTTTTTCCGTATATTTGACGGTTTAAAGCTGTTTTGTTGACAAAACGGTTTTTCCCCGTTTTCCGCTCCAGCCATAAACGGTTTAAAACCGTCAGTTCAAATTCTATTTTTCGTCATGTGGTATTGCTTTCCGTATGATAACTATCCCTTTTCTTAAATGTAATTTTATTGCATTCATTTCATGTTTTTAATAGGGTTCCATCTCCGTAACCTTAAAACACGTGTTCTGGCAATAGTTGATTTTTACACCACTAGGTGGCGCCACTAGAGCTATAGTGACTTTAAAACTCAAATAGATTATTTTTACTTCACTTTATGAAGTCTCCGGTGGTCTAATGGTTAGAGCGACTGCCTTTTGTTTCTATGAACGCGGTTTCGATCCTCGGCTCGGAGGCGTTCGAAGTTTTGTCGCCATTTTGCATCGAAATCGTCCAAGTAAGTTCAATTAAAAATTAGATTAATTGAAATTAATAATAAAGCCTTGATTAATTAATATTCCTAATCGATAATACACATTTATTTACTTTTTAACGAGAAAACTTGATTTCATACGGTAAAAAACCGTTGTGACTACGGATTTACTTCGTAACTTTTACGGAAAAAACCTGTCCCTGTACGGTAAAAAACCGTTGTGCCTACGGATTTACTTCGTAACTTTTACGGTTTTGCACAACCAACCCAGCTGCCGGTTTAAAACCGTAAATTTTACGGGATTTTTTTTACAGTGTAGTATTACTGTAAGTTTTGCTTTTTTGCGTGCGAAGTATAGAAAGAGGAAGTATTGCCATCTTGAAAAAAAAAAAATTGACTTCGAGATTTTGAAGAATTTCGATGATTTCGACCTTCTCGAGCTTCCAAAAAAAAGATTTTTGGAATTGTGTCTGTTTGTCTGTACATCTATGTGTAAATGAACACGGAACTCCTGAAATCGAACGATCTAGACACACAAAATTCGATATGTGGTCCTTGACCAAAATTGAACATCTGTATCAAATAGCAGATCTGAATCTCTGAGTTCGAAAAAACTGTTTTTGGAATTATGTCTGTCTGTCTGTGAACACAATGACTGAAAAACGGAATGAGCTAGATTGATATAATTTAGCATATGGTTTTATCAGCAGATCTACATCCAATATTGGACCAAATCTATCAGAAGGCTGATTATCTGTCTATTCATGTGTATCTGAATGGATTCACTCAAAAACACTAGATAAATGAAATTTGGTATGCGATTTTTACAATAATATTTTGGTCCTGTAGCCAATTTTGGTACCAAACGATAAAACGAAAAGAAGTCCAAATTACGTACTCAAATTTCTCTACTCCACGACGAAACTAAACACAAAAATGCGCCATGATATAGTAGTATAGGAGAAAGCTGAAGGGGGAAACATTCCTGCTGATCATATTTTATCTTTCGAGATGAGATTGCCTGAAGCGATGAGGTGTAGAAGCTCAAACAATTTAAAGATATGCAAACTTATTTCGACATCAAATATGTTTCATAGTTGGATCGAAAGGTTAAAAATCAATACGTGAAAGCGGAACTTGTCACCTGATTGGCCACCCTTTTAAATAGTGCATAACCGTCTTAAGTCATTTGCCGTGAAGCCAAATAGAATTAGTTATTCATGACCCATTATGACCAGATCTGGAAGGGACGCCTGCAGATAAGGTGACTCGGAGACGGTGTGCTACAATGCTCGGTCAGTCCAACACGAATCCTAAAAATGGAATCGCGTGGT